>PVHX01000309.1:273790-336712 GCA_004024805.1 Geosciurus inauris
GAAGGGCATCTGGGTTGCTTCCATAGTTTTGCAATTGTGAATTGTGCTGCTATAAACATTGAAGTGACTGCTTTACTGTAGTGTGCTGTTTTTAAATCTTTAGGGTATAGGCCAAGGAGTGGGATAGCTGGATCAAATGGTGGTTCCATTCCAAGTTTTTTAAGAAATCTCCATACTGCTTTCCAGATTGGTTGCACCAATTTGCAGTCCCACCAGCAATATTTGAGTGTACCTTTTTCACCACATCCTCACCAGCACTTATTGTTGCTGGTATTTTGGATAGCTGCCATTCTGACTGACGTGAGATGAAATCTGAGCATAGTTTTGATTTGCATTTCTCTAATGGCTAGAGATGATGAACATTTCTTCATATATATTTTTATTGATTGTATATCTTCTTCTGAGAGGTTTCTATTCAGCTCCTTAGCCCATTTATTGATTGGGTTGTTTGTTTTTTTGGTGTTAAGTTTTTTGAGTTCTTTATATATCCTGGAGATCAGTGCTCTATCTGATGTAAGTGGGGCAAAAATTTGCTCCCAGAATGTAGGCTCTCTGTTCACCTCATTGATAGTTTCTTTTGCTGAGAAGAAGCTTTTTAGTTTAAGTCCATCCCATTTATTGATTCTTGCTTTTATTTCTTGTGCTGTAGGAGTCTTGTTAAGGAATTCGGGGCCTAATCCAACGTGATGAAGATTTGGGCCTACTTTCTCCTCAATTAGACGCAGGGTCTCTGGTCTAATTCCTAGGTCTTTGACCCACTTTGAGTTGCGTTTTGTGCATGGTGAGAGATAGAGGTTAAGTTTCATTTTGCTGCAAATGGATTTTCAGTTTTCCCAGCACCAGTTGTTGAAAAGGCTATCCTTTCTCCAATGAATGTTTTTGGCACCTTTGTCTAGTATGAGATAGCTGTATTTATGTGCATTACTCTCTGTGTCTTCTATTCTGTACCATTGGTCTACATGTCTATTTTGGTGCCAGTACCATGCCATTTTTGTTATTATTGCTTTGGTCTGGTATTGTGATGCCTCCTGCTTCACTCTTCTTGCTCAGGATGGCTTTGGCTATTCTGGATCTCTTATTTTTCCAAATGAATTTCATGATTGCCTTTTCTCTTTCTATAAGAAAGGACTCTGGGATTTTAATTGGGATTGCATTGAATCTGTATAGCGCTTTGGGTAGTATGGCCATTTTAATAATATTGATTCTGCCTATCCAGGAACATGGGAGATCTTTCCATCTTCTAAGATCTTCTCAGCAAAGTTGCAGGATATAAAATAAATATCCATAAATCAAATGCATTTCTATACATCAGCAATGAGTCCTCTGAAAGAGAAATTAGAAAACTACTCCATTCGCAATAGCCTCCAAAAAAATAAAATACTTGGGAATCAATCTAACAAGAGTGGTGAAAGACCTCTACAGAGAAAATTACAAGACACTAGAGAAAAAAATTGAAGAAGATCTTAGAAAAATGCATATTCTGTTTACAAGCTGTTGTTCAGAAAGCATCACTAGTACATTTGAAATATTTGTGGTCCAACATTTCTTTTCAGTCTCACTAATTCCTTTAAGATATGACTTGACTATCTTAATCCTCAATATTCCTTTTTTCCTTAGGTAAGAAGATATGGTATTGGCTGGTAAACAATATAAGCATAATTTTCTTTTGTTTTACATGTCTTTCAAAGAAATGTTTAGCAAATCATTGGGAAAGCATAACATAATATTTTAAACAAAAAAAAATATTTGGCTAGCACAAGATAAAAAAATCCCCTAACAATTAAAATTAAGTGTCTACCATTATGTTCTCCAACTGGTAAAGGAAAATAAAGATACATAGCTTAAATCTTTAAGAAAAGGTTTCCACATGCTTTCCAACAGAAGCTGTTATATTGATATTGCAGTTTCACTAATCAGCTTAAGACATGTCTCAAAGGGAAGAAAAACAAGATATCCTTGGAAGTTAAATTTAGCGTCTAATCTTCCCAGAAATCAGTTAATCTCCATCCTTTTATTTGAACTACTTAATAAATAGGTGAGCAGTATGGCTTACTTCAAAGAGTTTGGAAGGGTTATATTCATATTTCTCCCAAAATATTAAGAAATCCTTCAGTCTATATAACACAATTATGTCATCCAATATTAACCAAAAATATTTTAATTAAAAATAGAAGCAATAATATAATTTATTTGAGGATCAATTACTTGAAATGTGATTATTTGGATAAGAATTACTATGTATAAAAATTCATTTTTGCTCTATATTTGACAAACTTATATCAATAGAACATATCATATATGTAGGCAATATTTCAAAGATAATATATCAAAGATAACCTTTTACCTATACCAGATTACTTTAGGCATTATTTTGATGACTGCAGTAGAAAAGATTTTTTTCCTAAAGAAAATCATGAAGAGAAAATAGGAATTGCAGGTAATCACACCTGGTACTTCTAATAGCCTGACATATTTCAAATTTCAACCCTTTATAACTCTCTATGCGTAACCAAAGACAGATAATTACATAAATTTGTGTACTGATGTTACATTTTAAGGCCTTAATTTACACATTATTTTGTACTCTCCATTAATGAAGGACATAAATGTTCTTCCAAGGTATTAAATATTCTTTTACAACATCTATACTCAGTGTTTTGTTGCTTAAATATGACACAATGTAATTTACCAATCTTTGGGGATACTTTAAAAATATTGTTTTACTTATAGGCAAACAGCACGTCATTACAAGTAATTTAATCTATTCATAAAATGGTTCCCTGAAGAATTTCAAAATGCAAAGTTTTTAGTGTTTTTTTTTAATATTTAAAGATTATTCAAACAGTAGTAAATAATTAAAATGAAGCACACTGCTTTATTTTAAATATTTGCTTGTATTAGTCACCAAGTCAATTTGGATATGGCGTTTCTAAATTATTGATGGGCCATTGCTCTTAGGGTAGAAAATACCTTCAGTGAAATTTCAGTTTCATAAAAATTGCAAGAAGGATGAAATCTGGAAACCACCATTTTTATCCTAATGCCCTGTGGCCTTACATCCTCATCTCAATATTAGAAATACAATTAGTTATTCATTTCTACCAGAAAGCAACCATAGAGGGAGCAAGGATACATTGTGCACCTGGAGATAATTCTCTCTCTGTTTCTCCAGTTTTATACTGAGATGATTTCAGGAATCTTCAACAAGCACATTATTTGGCAGCAAGTCTGCACAAATGATTTATTTCTTCAGAGAGAAATTTCACTTTGTATAATAGAAAGCCTGAAAGGAGTCGTCCTCTTTAGTGGAAAATAGTACACAGGAAATGTTTGGAAGGGCAGGGAGTCTTTGGTTCTGCTCTATGGAGTAGAAATTGCTTTTCATTTAAAAAATAGATCTTTCTCAGGGAGCTCTGCTCCTCTTTCTGGTGAATAAAACAGCTTGAATTTCTGATGAGCATCCTTTAGAGTACATTTCTCTTCTGTTGACACAGAGATTCATGGGAATACTTGCCATTAACACAAATGGGAGGTAAACATATCAATTGCTTCATGTGAAGATTAAAACGCTCTTCTTCATTTGAACCCAATACATTATTGGTAATTACATTATGTGTCAATAATAATTACTCTTATTCTGTTTAACACTGCTGCTTGGAAACAAGCATCTTATTACACCACAAGGGTCATAAAAAACAGCATGAACAACATGGAGATATTTCCTATCAGAGCTTTGTGGGGCTTAACCTAATGACAGGAAGAGTTATTAAAATCTTTTTTGATGTTGTTAATTTTATTTGTATCTATTGTCGGCAGATAAAAAAGAATAAAATATTTAGTACTTGTACATAGGATAGCATATTTAAAAGATTTATATTTTTCCCAGATATGAATATATTCTGCACCAAAAATGATTTAAACAAGAGTATATTTTAAAATACAGTATATTCAAATACTGACTTTCCAAAATACAACCAATCCAAGATTGTCCTATCTTTATTTTTTCAATAAGTCATAAAATTTACTTAATAAAAAATAGTAAGACTCATTTAATCATTTTAAATTTTTTTCTAAAAATGATAAATTATAAACTACTTTCATATGTGCTTATGTGTGAACATGTAGATCAATATTTCGTACAATCCTCCTTTAATATATTTCTCCTGAGTCATTGTTTATTATATTTTATTATGCCTAGCTTTATTGAATCTATAAAGTCATCAGTGTTGACACTTCACTATATTGTATATCACTAAGGAAGAGGATTTTACCTGTTAAAACTGTTTAAAAGTGACGATTTACCACTTTATATTAATAAAACATAATTTAAGCTGTTTTAGATACATTATTATGTCATATCAGAATTTACGTAATATGAAAATATAAGTAAATAAATTACACTAAATATTTTCTTATATGTTTTTCAATCTTTATAAACCCATTTGAATTCTTTTTTTGGCATGGAGACACTGAAGGTTTTCTCTACCTTAAAATATCACACTTGGTATCAAGAGCATCAGTGATGTGGCTCTTCTTAAAAGAATGTTCTGCTGTTATCTCCACTATTTTTTTTTCCAAGCAATCAGAACAGATTTTGAAAGCTGTGAAGCAGGCACTTCCTTGGTCTTCTGAAAAGATTCAATGGGAAGGTTTCAAACAACTCTGGGGATGCACATAATTTCCACACTTGCTCTGAAATTGTTAATTGGAATTCCAAGGAGCTGTCATTGTCTATTGTTATCATGAAGAACAAAAAGATATTCATCCATCTTAGGCAATGTAAATTTTGATATCTGACAACACAGATTTTAAAATGTTACCAAATATAAAATTAATTTTGATTGAGAAATATTAAAATAAGATGAAGCACAAAGTTTAGAATGATGTGAAGTATCCTTAATCACAACTTGAAACTCTAGTACTTCTGTCTTTCTTTGCTATTTTTCCCAAAGCATTAGTTTGTACAATCATTAATGAATGTCTGATGGTTCTGACCAGAAGACTGATATTGGTGGCTACTGTATATGGATTAATATTGGTCTCCATGTTTAAAATAAATTGAATTGTGAGCATTGAAACCATGTTTATTGTTTATTTTGGTCATTTTTTTCATTTTTTTAAATTGTGGTAAAATTCACCATCTTCACCATTTAAGTATGTTCTTAATCGGGTAATTTTAGTAGATATCTCAACCAGAGTCTATAAAACTATGAATAACCACCTAAGATAGCATTTTACCTTGCCTAGCATCTTATTTTGCTGAAATGGCCCTAAGCCTATTGCTAGATGAACACTTAGGGATAAGACTAGGATATTTGGAAATATTGACAATAAACACAAAATTACATGAGACTTCAAAACTAATTCAAGCATTTTGACAAATCTTACCAAAGTTATAAAAATAAGAAGATATAATTAACAACTGCATGCCCAGAATTTTAAATTCTAGATGAAACAAACAGTTTAATAAAAAAAAAAACTTTTTTAAAGAATTAAGCAAAAAGAATTAGGAACATTTTAAAATCAATATGTATTAAAGACATTTTATCTGTAATAAAATATTTCCCATAAAGAAATGATTAGTTCTAGATAGCTTTACCAGTAAATTCTTATAAGTATTTAAGAAATAATCTTATATAAATTCTTTCAGAAAACAAAAATGAAAACAATTTTCTTCTTTTATGAATTATGCATAATTTTATCAGCAGAAGCTGACATTACATTACAGGAAAGTAAATTGTAGGGCAATCTATCTCATGAATACTTATCAAACTAAATAAAATACTTGGAAAAAATTGATATAGAGAAAATAGGTACATTAGCATGAAGTTAGACTTACTTCAGGAATCTGAAGATGGCCTTATAGTCTAATATTCTGAATTATATTTCAGCACATTATCAAAAACGAGTTGGAAAAATATGTGATCAATTTTGCAAAAGGAAAAATGGCACACAAGGAATTAGGTGTACACAGAGTTAGGACTAGAAGAAAACCCCAACTTACTCAAAAGTATCTCTAGGATAATTGCAGAAAGCAAAATGCTTAATAATGAAATATTGGAAGATATATCTGTACAATCAGGAATACCACAAATTTATCCTTATTTTCACCATTATTCAGCATCATTCTGACAGTTTTATGTCATAAAATATGATAAAAATTAAAACATAAGATTATGAAGCAAATAAGATTTCATTGTCTGTAGATTACATATTTTATGTATGAAAAATTCAAAATAGTCTGCTGATACATTATTTAACAAGTGAATTCAGTAAAATGATTGATATCTAATCAAACATTTCTATATAGTAACAATAAGCATATCCCAAGTAAAATTTTAAATAAAATTACTATTTGCAATTCATCAATAAGCATCAGATATATAGGACTAAATCTAGCAAGTGATCTGTAGGAACCCTCATGAAAAGTTCAAAAATATTAAGATAAATTTAAGAAAATTTAAATCAATTGAAAAATATTTCATGTCTATGAACAAAATCACTAAAAATTATAATAATGTCCATTCTCCCCTAACCAGCATACAATTCAATTCAATGCCATGCATAATCTCAGCACTTTTTCTTTTTATTGTAGAAATTGACAATTTGACTCTAAATTTTACTGAAAATTTTGAAGACTAAGAATAGACAAGGCAAACTTGAAAAAGAAGAGGAGAAAATATACTACTAGATATTGAAAAATATAATTATGAACCATTGTGAGATAAGGTGGTACTGATGCAAGTATTGACAAGCTGAATTAATAAAAAAACAGGTCAGGAAAGAAAGACTACACACTCATGGACAGTGGTGGATGCCATGGGTGACCTCATGTGGGTAAGGTAAATTTCTTTCAATAAATGATGTTGAGGCCATGGAATAGTCTTGCTGACTGCTACTTCCTATTATATAGACTATCAGCTGGATTATAAAATAAATAAAAAATTCAAAACTGTACAGCTATTATTTTAAAAGTATAGGGAAGTATCTGTACATGTGTCAACCAGGCATAAAAAACAACTAATCATGAATATAAAGAGTTACAAGGTAGATTGTATTAAACCTAGGAAATTGTCTCTGTCAAAATACATCATTAATAGAACTGAAAACACAGGCCACAGGAAAGAAGGGATTCACAATATTATACACAATAAATAAGTTCTACTCAGTATATATTAAAGACACTAACTGAATCCCCGAAATCATTCAACACGATTGATAAATGGCTCATCAGAGAAACAGATATCCAAATGGCCAATAAATACATGAAAAAGTGATCAATTTCAGTAGTAACCAGAATAAGGGAAATTGAAATCAATTTCATTGATATAGGTTCCCACCAGAATGACTAAAACGACAAGAACAACCAATACCAAATAAATGTTGGCAAGAAAGCAGAAAACTAAAACTATGCTGCACCCATTGGAGGAGCTGCAGATTCATTGATTTTGGAAAACTGGAATTGTCTACTCAAGTTTAACCTACTTAATATACCCCACTACATACACAGTGATTTTATTTCAAGACTTGTTTTTGTTGTCATCGTTGTTTTTGTACCAGGGACTGAACTCACTTAGCCACGGAGCCACATCCCAAGCCCTTTTTATTTTTTACTTTGATACAGGGTCTAACTAGGTTGGCTTACAGCCTCTCTAAATTGCTGAGGCTAGCTTCAAACCTGCAATCCTCCTGCCTCAGCCTCCAGAACTACTGGGATTACAGACACGCACCACCGTGCCTGGTACTTTGAAACATATTATCGAACAAAATCTGTGCATACATTAACCATGAGATATGAAGACGAATGGTAGATTCACTAATTGTAGCAGCCAAAGCTCAAATACATACTCCATAAGTAACAATAAAACAAAAGTTCAGATTGTACATTCATACAAGGGGTACCTGCTGAGGGTGAACATACACAAAGAACAGTGATTCTGCCAACACTGTTCTTTCTTTCATAAATGTAAATCTATTCTCAGAGGCACATTGTTGAGTGAAAGAAACCAGATAGTCATGAACATACACTGTGTGATTTGATTTCTATAAAGTTCAAACATAGGCAGGACAATTTTATACTTTTAGAATTCAAGGGACTGTGTTGCTCTGGAGAAGATACCATGACTGGGAGAGAAGAGGGTGCTTTTGGTGGCTTCTGTTTACATGGACATATTTGAAAATCCATTGATTATGCAATTGTGATTGATGTACTTTATTACTAGCATATTGTATTTCAGAAAGCATTTTAAGGTGCTCTTACCTTGTCCTTCTTGTAGAATATTTCACATTCCTTCTTTGACATATATTAGTGATTATAAGAAAGTAAGTATAAAAACCATGTTGAATGGATTAGATATGGATTAGGGTGCTATGTGAGTCAAAGACACAGGCAGAGCCTTTTTTATTGTTGTTTTGCTTTTCAGAAAGTTACATTCATTTCAGGGTAGGATTTGGAAGGAGATTGTTTTAGAAACCCGTCCAGGTAGCCAGGAAGGTAACAATGGTAAGGCAAATTTTAAGATACTACAAAATGATTTATTCTGAGTTTTATGTCCAAATGAAGTTTGTATTGTTGTTGCCAGTAAGAGTTCCCTAGTGATCTGAAGACTACTGTGTGCTGTGACTTCTTGACTTTTGGAGTGTGAAATATTAAATGAAGCATACTTAAGAAATATGTAATTTATAAATGCTCATGACCTCACCAAAGTCTTTCAAAAAAAGGAAAGAGAGGGAGGGGTTAGAACCAAATATCTGACTCAGTTTAAATAAAAACAACTCCTTTTAGTGACCAAAATATTCACATTCACTAAATTCAAAGAGATTTCTTGCAATTAGTTATTATGCATATATACTGACACATTCTCTCTTGACCCTTTTTTATGCTGAACTTTTTCTTTCAGTGGAACCTTTCTTATGTTATTTTATTTTAAATCGACAAGTGAAATTGTATACATTTGTTATGTACAACATAACATGAAATAGCTAAATTGGTATAATTAGCATATGAATTACCTCTCCTAATTACCATTTCTGTGGTTAGAACATTTTAATAACTCTCTTAGCACTTTTCAAAAATACACTATTAACCATAGTCACCATGTTGCACGATAAATTCCTGAGTTGTTTATTATTAGCTACATTATTAACTATAGTCACCATGCTGTACAATAGATCCTTGAACTTATTCCTACTGAAATTTTGTACCCTTTGATTCATGTCTCGTTAGCTCCTTCCCAGGACCCCAGCCCCTCACAGACACCATTCTAACTCTCTTCTTCTATGAATGTGTTTTTTTCAGATTCCATATACAAGTGAGATCAGGCAGTGTCTATCTTTCTGGCTTATTTCAGTTTTTTTGTTTTTTTCAGACACTATAATGTCTGTTTGAGATGTGCTATTGTTATAATAGCCTAGTCATAAGTACCAAAGATGAACCTGGAACAATCTGTTATACTGGGTTGACAAAATGGCCCAGTCACATGTTCACAACGTCATCACTTACTTCTACCATCAGCTAAACTCTTCACTCTTGAGAAAATTTTACTGAGCCAAGAAAATGAATGAATTTGTATGATGTATGCCTTTATTATGCAAAAAATATTAAGAATACAAATGTATACTCTATATGTATCTAATTATTAGTTTTACATAGCTCAAAGAAGTTTGGCTCATTTGACCAATGCTTTCTTTTAGGATTTCATGTCTAATCAATTCATAATGAAAGATTTTCCTTAGATTCACCCAAATAGAGCTCGTACCCTTCTGATCTGCTACTCACACCCGTGCACAGTCACATGACTTAGAACCAGGATGCCCTCGAGCTGTAGATCATCACCCTGAATAACCTTGAGACAAGACCTTCCTTGGCCTTCCTGTCCTCTAACATCACATGCATCTCTCCCTTAGCATCATGAGTAACAAATTCAAATGCTTCCTATTTTCTTGCATCTTGATATTTTTCCCAAGGAGTAAAGTTGTTGAAAAACAAACCATTCATATAAAAATTCTAAAGAGCTACTTTGGAAAAGGACATATGGAATATGAGCACACTCATTAAGCAAATTGAAAGGAAGACAGAGAAAAAAACATAGCTGAAATAAAACACCCTGGCTGGATGGGGGAAGGGCAGGAGGCCACAGCAATGGAGTCTTCCCTCAGGATGAGCATTAGTGCCTTCCCGTGTAGTTGAGGCCTCCTGTGGCTGTGCACCTGCTTGCCTCTTCAAACCTTTTCCAATATTTTACCTCATATATCACAGACACACTGAGCCCCTTTCATTTCCTTTACAATAAACCTTTTTGGTACCATGAATATGATTTCCCACCTGGTCAGTTTCTCCAGCCTAGTTTGCTTCCTAGCATTCTATAATTAAACCAAACCATTAGAGTGGTGAATGAAGCTCTCCCACCAGACCCTGGTACAGTCCATACCAAAAATGTGTCTGGCAACCTTGGTACTAGCTTGAGGTAAACCAGGTACAGTCTGACTTGAACAAAGTCACTTTTGTCCTGACCCTTTCGCAAGCCTTGTCCTCCTGACCCAAATCACAGGAACCCACTGGTCTTGCTGCCACCTGGGACCACACTTCTGCATATAAGTCCCCAATAAATTGCTCTCTGGGCTCTTCTGGTCCTGTCTGCCTCTTTCTTCCCTTTCTTTGGTGTCATGATGCCATGCAGCTGTCCTACACACTGTACTGGGTTTTCTTGAACAAGGATGCTCAGTAAGAACTGATTGCTGGCTTGCTGGTGGGGAGGAATGCCCTGCTTTGTGCGGTCACAGAAGCCTTCTGTGTTGATGGCTGTGGAGAGCATAGGGAAAGCACTTAGTTCTTCTCTACAGCTCCCCCTGCCTCTGGCTTTGCTTGGTGTGCCCTTTCATTGGTGCTCTCATGTCCCTTCTCTGGCTCTGAAGATCAGCTTAGAGCCTCAGCATCTGTGCTTTCCCTGTCACAAAGGCATCTCATCCCAATGAGCTGTTGGGAGCCCATCTTCTGCACTGGATGCTCACACAGGAAGGCAGAACTTTGCAGACCCTATTCAGAGCTGTATCTTTAAGGCCTGTCAATTAAATATTTGTTACTTCAAAAAATTTGGGGGCAAAAGTAGGAAGAATCAGGGAGGGAGATATTTTAGAAAGAGACAACTATCAAGATTAACAAGGTAGGGGCTAGAAGTTTAGCTTAGTGGTAGAGTCTTTGCCTAGCAGACGCAAGGCCCCAGGTTCAATCCCTAGAACTGTTTTAAAAAACAGAAAGGATGCATAAGACCTGGGAAAAACTAAGGTGGGGGATGCACATGGAAACTTGAACTCTGGTGTATAGGAAGATGATTTAAAGGAGAAAGAAAAGAATGGAAACAAAAAGTACATTAATAAGCCATGAATGTTACTGACTACACAGATCTGCCCGAGATTTTTCTGACTGAATGACCACCAAAATTGCCAAATAAATAAGACCCAAGACATCAAATTGCCTATCTGTCTAGGGATAGACCCCTTAGGCTGCTTTTCTGATGGAGCTGACCAGTTGTCCTGTCCTTAAAATAAGTTGCTCCCTTTTCCTAGAAGAAAGGTTAAGGACAGTGCAGAGATCCCATCCCACCTACTAGTAATTATGACATAGAGAACTTTTTGATGACATCTTGTTTTTAATTAAAGTACCACATGCACAGGCTTCTAATACCAGTAAACTACTTGTGGCACAAAAGAATTTAAAATAAAAAGCCATTTTCTGCTCCAACCTTCCCTCTGTCCCCCTACCAGAAACTTCTGTATTCTTGCACTGGTCTCTTCATACACCTCTCCATGTCCAATCATCAACTGGAAATGCCCCACTCGGGAGATGGTCAGGTGTACTTACGCTTCCCACTCCTCCCCTTCCTTCCCATCTTCCCATTTTTTTACGCTTAATGTAATTACTTCGTCTGATATTTTCAAACACATAAGGAGACTATGTAAGCCTGCAATTGCTTTTCTCTCTCTTTTTTATTTTGAAACAATTTCAAACTTATGGAAGAGTTACAAGGAAATCACACACACACACACACACACAATCCAGTTTACCCTTTAACTCTCTTTACCAACTAGAAACATTTTGATAGATTGTCTTTTTCTCTTCCTCATTCTTACATTCTCTCATGCATGTGTTTATATACATATATCTATGCAAGTTTATATGTAGGTATATATACATACACATGCATAATATATTTTGGAGCCATTAAAGAGTAATTATAAACATCATGCCTATTTATCCCCAAGTAATTGAGTGTTTCAGTATGTGCTTAGAAGAAAAGAACATTCTTATAAAATAGTAATATTCCAGAAATTTATCATTAACATAATATTTTCTCACACCAAGTCTATAATGTTTGATAATTGTCTGAAAAAGGGTCCCCAATACATTCCCCCCACCTACCTGTTTCAAGATCCTGTTATCCTTTAATCTGGGTAGTCCTTTAACCTTTCCTTACCTTTATTGACAGTTTTGAAGAATGTGAGCCAGTGGTTCTTTAGAATGTCTCACAAATTGAATGTGTCTGAAGTATCTTCATCATCACATTCATGCATATTTTACAGGAATACACACAGGTGCCACCTTGTCCTTCTTAATGCATCACATCAGAAGAGACATGACACTACTCTGTCCCTTTATTGATGTTCCCTTCAATCCTGTGGTTAAGGTGACATTCAAACTGTTTTATGCTTGCAAGTTTTAAGTAACATATGAAGATACACTCTGAAATTATTTAAATGTTCTGTCCTCCAAATTTTATTCAATAATTTTAGCATCCATTAATTTTCTTTGCCTGAAACAATTATTTTCATAATAGATGCAAACTTAACATACTTTCTTTTGCTACTTATTGATTCATGTTCATATTTTCTTGTTTGTTTGTTTGTTATTAGACAGGAGTTATAAACAATGGGATTCTTCCAGGAACCTCAGTCTTTGCTTTTAAGATCTTCAACTTATTGGATGAAGTCTTTTTAATTTAAAATGTGCTGATTTTAGGTGTTAATGTTAATCAGATTTAAATTAGAAGATAAATCTTCATGGCAATATCTCATCCAGTGTTATACCAAACAAGAGGACTCCATAGCCTAGTCAAGTCAACATGTGAAATTAACCACAACGGCACTGTTGTGTGGAGGTTACACAGACCAATCAAGCACTTTATTATGTGTAGATATTTAAAATATTTATAAGATTTTTCAGTTTCAAATGCATCAATTACTAATCTTGCATATGTATATATACATATGTGTATATATATATATAATCACTATATATTGCTGTAGTGTTTCTTCACAGTAAATGATCAGAAATCCTATTCTTGAGTCATGAAGTAAATGGATATGTAGTTTTGATAGATATTCCCAATCTCTTCACCATAGGATTATATTATTTGCATTCCCAACAATAGTGCTTGAGAATCTATGTGTTTTCCTAGCTTCACCAATAGAGTGCATTATAAATCATTCAATATGGTAGTCTAATATATAAGTATAGATGTCTTAGCATCAGTTTATTGTCAGTGAATTTAAATTGCTCTTCATGTTTTAAGATCAGTTTATATGTATTGATGATCTCTTTATTTACTCAAGTTTTCTATTTATTAGTGTAGTTTACTTTTTCTTCTGAAAGTTCTTTACACTATAAGGGTGATAGTTTTCATTGCTATTATTTTACCTCACTTCATCATTTGTCTTATGGTTTTTATGCCATGTATTTTTAATTTTTTTGATTAAGTCTAACTTATCAGTAACATATTTTATTGATAGTAAATTTGGAGACAAAGTTTTAAAAAGTCTTTCTATATATATGCACTGTAGAAATTCATAGATCTACTGTTTCATCATGTGAGGACAAAGAAGTGGTAAAGAGAGATGATGTAGGAAGCCAGTCAAAATAGTTATTTAAAGAGTATTTCATGGATAAAGAAACTGTGGTATAGGGGCTGGGGCTGTGGCTCAGTGGTAGAGCGCTTGCCTTGCATGCGTGAGTCACTGGGTTCGATCCTCAGCACCACATGCAAATAAATAAATAAAATAAAGATATTGCGTCCATCTACAACTAAAAAAATATTAAAAATAAAAATAAAAAGAAACTGTGGTATAAATACACAATGGAATATTACTCAGCTTTAAAAGAGAATAAAATTATGGCATTTACAGGTAAATGGATACAGTTAGAGAATATTAAGCTAAGTGAAGTAAGCCAATCCCCAAAATCCAAAGGCCAAATGTTCTCTCTGGTAAGTGGATCCTGATCCATAATAAGGGGTGGGAGAGAATGGAGAAAGTTTGTGTAAAGGGGATGGGGTGGGGGACAGGAAAGATGGTAGAATGAGAGGGACATCATTACCCTAGTTGTATGTATGACTGCACATATGGTGTGATTCTACATCATATGCAACCAGAGAAATGAAAAGTTGTGTTCCATTTGTGCACAATGAAACGAAATGCATTCTGCTATAATGTATAACTAATTAGAAAAAATTAAAAAATAGAAAAGAAAAGAAATAAAGAGAATTTCAACTATTGCTCAGTCTGAATCCTTGTTCTTACCTTGGGGACCAGTCGATGTTGGTCTTAGAGTCTCAAGAAGTTCTTCTGGCATTCAGGTAATCCCTGAATGAAGCCTCTTCTGTCTGTTCTGAGATTTTTCCTTGACTCTGATCCTTTGGCAGGTATCCACCCACTTTCTGTGTTCTATATACATATTGAAAACTTCTGGGTGCTGGTGTCTTCTATACACTGCCCCACTTGGTTTTTCTCTTGTGGAGATTTAGGAAAGAATGGAGAAAATTCCATAAACTCACCATTTTTGTTAGAAATCCAGAATCATTATGAGATTATATCTACATCTATTTATACTTGCATTACACACTTAGCTCATAAACAGTGGACAATAAATTGTTGCACTTAGAAATTATGGACATTGGTAATTTGAAAACATGATAAAGTTTGTTTTAAACACACTAATTTTCTTTTTCATTATAAATTTGAGGTCATGACATATTTAAATTGTTTTCAGTATCATAATAAAGCTGTTTATAGTTAACAATTACAGTGTAGAAATTAAATGATATTCAAAATTGAATCTGATTCTTTGTTTTCAAAGCAGTCATACGATAGAAGAAAATGTGAAGCAAAGGAGCTACACATTGAACGTTAATACCATTGTCTTGCCATTCAAAAATAATGGATAGAAGTTGAGTAATTTTGCATGAAAGTACCTTTATGTAAAAACATTATATAATTGCAAAACTTATATTCTCCACTTAATTGATTCATTTATATTTGACCAAAAAACTACTTGCACATTCTTTTGTTGCAACCCAGTCCATCTCTTATGTAAAGTAAATCAGATCTTTGGATCTGGCTAGTATTGAATTGAGCTTATCAGAAAAAATCAGAAGAAATACATACATTCCTAATTATTGATATATTATTTTATAAATACACGGTATTTAGGCTAACAAAATTCACACTTCAACTGTGTAGCTTAAAAAGCAAAATCAGAAGGGAAAATATAACATTTGTATGCTTCCAGTAGATACAGTAATTCTTATAAATATAGCTTAGAATAATGTAATTATTTCCAGGTTGATTATCTAACACAATATTGCTAAAGAAAATAACTGGATGTTTCCACACATCTGCAATTAAATACAATTATGTTTATTAATGTTTGAAAACAGAAATGGTAATTTACCAGTAGCTCTTCTGAGAAGTGCTTTGTACAAAAGGGTGTTTAATAGACCCCAGTGTGAGGAACTTGTCAAGGCATTCAAGGGGTGAATAGAGTTGCACAATTTTTTTCTTGTATAAAGATTTATATCTCTGTAAAGTCTACAACTTTAGTAATGTGCCACACTCAAAAAAAAAATTAGATTTATCACAGAAATAGGATATATCTATGCAAGGTAGGAATATAGTGGAAATTTGTACTTGTTATCTTTCCATCTTTTTTGCCTTTTCTCTATAGCACACAGGACTCACTAACCACCTTGTGGATCTATTAGAAAGGTAATTAAAGACACATCCCAGTGGTCCTTCTGATGGTCAATCCGATTGTCAACTTGATTGGATTAAGAGATGCCTGAGATTAAGAGAGTTCTGGGTGTGTCTATGAAAGTGTTTCAGAGATGAATGGCATGTGGGACAGGAACCTGAAGGGAGAAACCTGCCCTGAATGTGGGTAGCACAGTCCAAGAGGGGGAATAGGGCCTGGATGGAAGGAAAGGTGGAAGAAAGTGCTGACACAAGCTTCATTCCTCTGGAACTGGGGCTTGGACTGCTGCCTGAAGATGTCAGACTCCAGTTCCTTCACTCTTACAGTGTGGACTCTGACCAGCAATTCTTGGGAACTTCCGGGCTGTCATCCCCAGACTGGGCTGCATCATTGATCCTTGTTCTTCTGAGGCTCCTGCTCGTTGAACTCAGTAACTACTGGTTTCTTCAGCTTTCCAGCCTGCGGCTAGCTAGTCATTGTGGAACTATCGTGCTTCTGATCCTCTAAGTTTGTCTAATCAATCCCCTTTTCATAATCATATCTATTTATATGATTTTGGTTCAGTATCTCTAGGGAACCCAAATACAGTTCTGTCATTCACTAGTAATACCACACAAGGATATACCCGCTCCCTCTCTCTTCAGTACTAAGTTCCATAAATCCCAGGGTTTTCTTGCACTCCCACACACCATAAGTCTGCCAGGAGTCTGTGCAAACACTATTTTTTGATTGAAGTTTCTCTCATTTTCATTTTGTATAGGGCCCCACAAATTATGTAGGAAGTCTTGAAAAGAGACGGTAGGTCTATAACACTCAATATAATACCTAATACATAAGGCATGTTTAAAAATGATAAGCCATTGTAATTTTTATTTTATGTTTTAAATTTTATTTTAATTATTTGATAGATAAGTATGCTAATTCTCCCACTAAAGGCTTTGGAATAGAGTATGAACACACACAAATTTCTCCTTTTAAATACATGTGTCCATTTTTTCTTATACATAGCATTCAGAGTCTTAAGACAAATACTGTTTTGTATCAGGTATGTACCAGAATGTATTTGATTACATTACCTGAAATTTTGGGAAGTGCATGATCTATTCTCCCTTGTTTTTTTTTTTTTTTTCTGGATTTCAGCTCTAACCCTTTCTAAGATCAGCTATACTATCTTGCTTCAGAAAATTGTCTTTTTTAATTTTCTCATTCCAGACAAATGGTAGACCTATGTTTCCTAAAACCTTAAGCAAAGAAGCTGAAAATGGAAAATGGGATCCACTTCTCCAGTAATGAATCTAGGCTATGAAGAGGAACCAGAAATCTGTGGTGTATAACATATACCATCAAGTTTCTTAAATAAATTTTCCCATTTTATTTCCATAGATGAGTTGTGATTTATTTATCACCACAGATTTTACAAACAAGAAAATAAAGACTCAAAGAGGATAGTTAACATTCCCCAGGAAGAATAGTAGAACTAGGGTTTGATTGCTAATTAACTCAAAACTGTTCAATAATCCATGGTGCCTCACACCCCATTAGATGTTAATGACTCCTTCTGAGTTGCATTCCTTTTCCTCCAATTATTAAGTCAGTTTAGATCATATGTACATAAGTTGAAGTTTCCAGAGAAAGAGAATGTTTGTCTAAAATCACGAAGCTTCACTATTAGTTTTTACTATTTTCTTCTTCAAATCATTCATTTATTGCCTAATAGGTGCTATACATCATGTGCAATACTCCATTCTTCAAGGTGAAAAGTAATCATTCCTTCATTCAAATGTTTTATAATTTATTGGGAAAACAAACACATGAACTTGAAATTGTAATTAGGTATTATTTATCAGACTCCAATTTGCACCAAAACTGCCCCAGTGTTTGAGAAAATATAGATTGCTGGACAGAAGTCACAACAACTCTGCTTTATTAAGTTTGAGAAGGAGCCCAATAGTTTATATGACCATCAAGTTCCCACATGATGCTAGTGATACAGGTCTGAGGACCCCTCTAGCAAAACCATGAACCTGAAGAAAGAGTTGTCATTGTACATGGGCACCAGAACACTTAAACAGATGGGAAAGGAGAGCTATCAGTGTCTTTAGGATGAAATGAGGAAGATTCACAATGCAGGGAATAATTCTATGCAATCTTGAAGGGTCTGGAGAAATTGATCAAATGAAGAAACAGGAGAAATTAGTAAGCTGGGATGAGTAAGTCACTTCAAGTACAAGAACTTCACTTGCCCTTTCTACAGCTGCAATGATAAAACTCCTGATTTTACTATTGGTAACATGTCAGGATCACTGTATTTTGACTAGAGATTACTAGATAGTAAGCAACTGATTAGCATTATGCATACATAATACTTTATCCCAGAGTTTTTCTTACAAATCTCTACAAAACTTTTCATGCTGAATTTTATTTGCTATTTTGCTTTTCAATATCTCCCAAACACCAAGAATTATTTGAGAAGGGAGACCATAGTATTGCATTTTTGTGTTCTCAAATCTCTTAGGTGCTTACAGAACACACTAACCAATGTAATTATCAAACAATTAAATGAATAAATGAATTCATGAGGTAATCTAAACTATAGACTCAATATGACTTACAAAGTTTACCTAAGAATAAGATGCAATATGAATCTCTTTGGGGGGACAAAGGCATGTTCCAATCTCTTAACTTATAGATTCTTTCCCTATAGCCTTAATAATTGTTAAGAAATAATGAAGATATAAATCAATTTGATAATTCAAAAAGCACTTTGGCATTTTAAGAGCCTCTCCACTGTTAACGCAATTTAAGGTATGAAAACATTGGGTGGAAATAGTAAAAAGGTAGGTAAGCAGTATAAGATAGGATTCAAGGAGATATGGTGGGCATTTAGCGATCTACATCAAAAATGATAGCTATGATGTCAGTGCCCTCCAAGTCAGACTGCCAGGCTCAGTCTGCAGAACACCCTGCTTGCTGCAGAGCACACACATGGTTCTCGGTATGACCAGCCTGAAAACCATGGGCAGGCCTCTTCAGATGCTGGGGGCTTTTTGTTTATTTGTTTTGTTTTTCTTTATTTTTAGAACAAATTCTGTTTTGTAATGTCTTGATGGCTTTATTCAAAATTACTTTCATGACAGAAGAAACAATCTACCTAATATTGATCCTAGAAATATGGAGTGATAATGTTTTAGAACATGCATTTTTACTCTGAAGAAATATTCATAACTTTTACATAAAATTTTGTGACTTGCAGTGAAAATGACTAATGAATTTTTAAATTCCTTTAATTGTTGCAATGAGGGAGCAGAATATTAAGTGTTATTATTTCTTGCTTTTTTAGAAAGTGTTTTCGATTTTCAAAATCAGAACCCTGCTTTGGGCTTAGAGGAAAGGCCAGGCTTTTCCCAGATAGTCAGCAGACAGCAGAGGCAGGAGAAAGGACTCAGAACAAAACAGAGCAAAGGTAGATTGCCAAGAGACTCCTCTTGAAGGAATCAGTGACTTCTTGTTCTAGAAAACATTTCCCAGTTTGTTTAAGTCATAAGGTAGGCCATTCTTTCAAGTGTGAGCATTTTAATCCCTGTGTGCTCAATATTTATATCTTAACACTTAGAAAATCTCTAAAATATGTTCTTGTTCATTCTCAGCCCATTGGCTGAAAATGATGGGACTGTTCATTGAGAATGGATTGGGGCTCAGGAAGAAACAGGTTTAAGTGGTAGGAAAGGAGCTAACAATGTGCTATCCATCTCTTCCACCAGACAGGTCATATTACAGAAATGTATGTTACTATTCTAACTGTCCCCCTTAGATATTGGATATTTTGTCTTCCACCTTCCTTAGGACATAGCACCATTTCACTGAAAATTATAGTATCCACTCTGGCTGTAACTTGTATTAAATTAGGTATCCATGGCTCAAATTGATGCTGCAAATCCATATCTTGGAGGGTTTGCTAGTATAAATAAGCAGAAATGACTTGGAATACTTCTCAGAGGATCAAAAAAAAGTGGAGAAAAGTGAAAATAAAAGCTCCAATAAATTCTTACAATAGGATTATTATTTAATCTAATAATGAAAATAATGCTAACATTTCATTTTGGTCAACATTCAAATAATCTATTAATCACTAAACATGTTTTCATTGGCTTGATACTTAAACATTCCTTGAGTTAAACATTAATATACCCATTTATCACTTGAAGGAGCTGAGGCTTGCAGATACCGCATAAATTGTGAAGAACACCCCATGGTCAATTCCCCACTCATCTGATCCCATTCTATATGCACTTAACTACATCTCCGTACTTGTTTTATAAACTGGTAACATAGTGTCAATATAAGAAAAATAAGCATCTAGTCTACAGTATCACAGTGATTTCAGGCATCTGCTTTTGCCAAAATAACTGGGTAACAGCAGTCCTTGGGTGTCCTGCTATAAATAACTTTCTTAATTGTTTTGGGTAAGAAAAGAGATTTACCTTTCTATTCATATTGAAGAAGGAGAGCTCCTTAACCCATACTGCACATCCCCACCATGAACAATGATGGAAGAAAGTCCAAACCACTTGAAGGAACTGGGGACATGGAGTTCCACTCTTCTCACCACCTGTAGCAGGAACAGCCACTGTAAAAAGTAAACACTGGAGGAAGTGGATTAGATCAGAGGCCCAGAGCCAGGCCTGAGCTCTGTCTCAGGTTCTGTTACTCTTTTGTGAACGTGAATAATTTACCTAAAATTTCTGCCTCCGTTTCCCTAAGAATAAATCCAGGTTAATCATTGTGCCTATCTCAAAGGTTTGTTGTGAGGATTTCATGAGACAGTATTTACCAAGTATTTGGAACTGTGCCAGGTATAAAGTAAGTACTAAATATAGATTAGAGTATGTTTCAGTTAGCTTTGTTGTTGCTGTGACCAAAAGACCTGACAAGAACAATTAGAGACAGAAACATTTATTTTGGCTCAGTTTCAGAGGTCTCAGTTGATAGATGGCTGACTCCATTGCTCTGGGCTCAATGTAAGGCAGAAAATCCTAGCAGAAGGGAGAAGGAAAGCAGAGGAAAGCAGCTCAGAACATGACAATCAGGAGTCAAGAGAAAGCTCTGCTCACCACGGTCAAAATACAAATCCCCAGGTCAAACTCTGTCTCCTCCAGCCACACCCTACTTACCTACAGTTACCACCAAGTTAATCTATTTCAGTAGGTTAACCCACTGATTAGATTACAACTCTCATAATATAATCATTTCATTTCTGAAAATTCTTGCATCATGTAGCACAGGATCTTTTGGGGGGCACCACATATCCAAAGCATAACAGAACACTCGTGATTTTACACTCATACCCATACACATACACACATAGAAATCTATGATTGATCTTTGTAATTAACTGTATTCAATGAATAAATACCTTGACTCAGAGTAAGATATGAATTTTTATGTAAATTCAAAGAAAATGATAGCAAAATATCTAATAGGTCTTTTGTTGGCTAAAGGTGAGTGTTGAATTTGATATGCTATCCTTAAGGATACATTCTTAATGAGGCTGTATTCTGTTTTTCTAAATAAACAAGAGGGGAGCATCTCATATGTAAAGTTCCTAGATCCTAAGTGGACAGGATCTTAACAGTAGACCCTCATGCTGTGCAGATGGAATCCTAATGCCAAATGACTGAATCTATGAGGTGTATACAACAGGCTTCAGATTTTTGAAAAATTATTGATTCAAGGAAAATTTTATATAATGTTAATTTCACAATAACAATATGATTTTCTCTTATTTAGCTATTTTTCCCAAAAAATACATAAGTAAATAGTGACTATTCTCAAAAAGCTATTATTTTTAAATGGCATTTTTCTTTTGAGCATATGTATAAATTATACATTCAATGTATCTAGACAAGAATTGGAAGCTACTGGGATAAGACCAAGGTAATGAAAGAGCTGAGCTGTGAATGACAGTTGCAGTGGCACATGCCTGTAATCCCAGCAATGCAGGAGGCTGAGGAAGGAGGATTGCAAGTTTAAGTCAGCCTCGCAACTTATTGACACACTGTTTCAAAATGAAAAATTAAATTAAATTAAAAGGGTTAGAGACAAAGCTCAGTGATAAAGCACCCCTGGGTTCAATCCCCAGTACCAAAAAAAAAAAAAAATGAACCAGAAAAAGAATGAGAAGGAGAAGAAAGAGAAGGAGGAGGACAAGGAAGAGAATGAGAGAAAGAATGGAAGAAAGAGAAAGGAAGGGGAGAGGGAGGGGGAGAGAGAGAGAGAGAAAGAAAGAGAGAGAAAAAAAAAGAAAAAGAAAGGAGATAAAAGAAAGTAGTGTGAGCAGAAAACTAAAGATAATGGCTGGTCAACAATTCATACAATGCAGTGTAAGAGGATAAAAAACTGCTGGTGGGACAGGATGGAAAGGGTCATTGCCTCAATACCACAGCTAACTATTTGGAAAACATGTTGAGATTCCCCGGACCATCAGGCATCTCAGTCCAGAAATGTAAGCATTGCAAGTGTTGGAATGAAGGATTTGTTAGAAGCAGAGAAGAGGGGAGAGCTGGGTACATGCAGATGTGATTACTAGAATGTGGTTATACAATAATTTTGTTCTATATTTTTCCCTTACTTAAACTTGTTTCTTTTCTTTTATTTCTTATGTCTAAAAACAAACCTATTCCCCTCCCAACCTCACAGTAGCAGACCCCCCAGTCTAATGTGAGGGCATGTGCTTTTGTGTTTTTAAAAACCTACATTGTCTTCTGGTAGACACATATATTTAATGTTAATTATTGCTGCTGTCTTAAATATTACATTATTTTCTTTGCCTTTTCAGTAAACACTGTTTTTAGGGCTTATCACTTTTTGTTCAGTTCCTCTTTGGCCTCTTTGAATTGTTGCATATGGCCCCACTGTACTTGCAACAAATTTTTCCTGTCCCTTCTTACAGCAAGGATGTGGTCCCAAGGTACTTCCAACCCCTTGCCACCAAGCATAATCCTCCAAGGAACATGTTTGGACATGAGAGAATTCTAAATTTTGCATATAGACTTACGCCTGATATTTTGCATCTGAAATGAGAGTGATGGTGAGCAAACCCTTTTCCTTCTAGGGTCTGTGCAAAACTATAATGGGGTAAAGGTATATCAACAGGAGGCCAACTGGATCTTCTGCACTCAACATTATTACAACTTGCCCACCTCGTGTATAAACACCACCTCCTCTTATTGATCAGGATGAGTTACTTCTATCATTTGGGTAACTACTTTCTTGTTTGCTGGTATCTGAACACAACTGGTCTAAGCAACTATAAATTGTTCTTCAAATGAAGCCTTTGATGTCTCCTTTAGTAGGTGTTATGGACTGAATTATGTTTTCAAAAAATTTATATATTGAAACTCCAACCCTAATATGATTATGTTTGGAGATAATTGAAGTTAAGACCTTTGAGGAGGTAATTAAGGTTAAATGATCTATTAAAGGTGTTGTTCTAACCGCACACAACTGTTGGCCTTATAAAACAAGACAAACTGGAGAATTCTCTATCTCTGTTTGCACACAGAGGAGAGACCATACAAGAACACAGTGAGAAGGCAGTTGTGTACAAGCCACAAATAGAGGACACACAAGAAACCAACTCTGATGGCACCTTGACTCTTATGGTTTGAATGTGAAGTATCCTTCAAAAGCTCATATGTGAGACAACAGAAGAAAATTTAGAGGAGAAATGATTGGGTTATGAGAGTCTTAACCCAATCAGTGAATTAATTCCCTGACAGAATTAACTGAGTAGTAACTGAAGGCGGGTAGAGTATGACTGGATGTGAGTTCCTGGGGATGTGACTTTGGGGTATATATTTTGTATCTAGAGTGTGGAGTTTTTCTCTGCTTCTTGATCATCATGTGAGCTGCTCCTCTCTGCCATACTCTTCTGCCATGTTGTTCTGCTGCAGGAATGGAGCCCCAAGGAAAGGAGCCTGCTGTCTACGCACTGAGATCTCTGAAACTTCAAGCCCTCAGATAAACTTTTCCTCCTCTACAATTGTTCTGGTTGGGTCTTTTGTCACAGCAGTGAAATAGCTGACCAAAACACTGACCTTGAACTTTCAACATCCAGAACTGTGAAAAAAAAAAGCTGCTACATAAGCCATCTAATATATGGTATCTTGTCATGGTGGCCTGAGCAGAATAATACAGTAAGTCCACTTTAGGGGACCATGATCTTCAACTCTGCAGACCTGTAAATAGTGGGAACTGGAAGCCCAAAAACCCTTAGAGTTAGTGGAGAGTGATAGGAAGTGGGGATAATCCTGCTTTTACTGCTGTTCTCTGGATCTTATTAGCACATCACACAATGTGGAAGTCTTTGATTTAATATATTCACTGCATTCAATGCATCATGAAGGATGGAATTCTTTCTTTCAGACTGCCGCCTCTAAGCTGACATTTTGGTTGAGTCATTAGAAAGTCATGTCAGGATTCTGTGAGGCTCGGTACTTTGGGTGGTATAGTGTGTGATGTACCAGTGGGTCCTATGGCCGTGGGCCCATTCACACACTTCTTTGGCTATGAAGTGGATCCTCTGGACAGGTGCTATGCTGTATGGGATTCCATAACTATGAATAAGCCTTATAAAATACCTGCATAGTGTGCTTGCTCATGCACATAGGGAAGGAAAGAAAAATCCATACCTGGAATAGGTGTCTATCTTTGTAAGGACAAATAACTGGTACTTCTATGATGAAAAGTACACAATATAAGGTCCCAAAGAGTCACCTGTTCTTTTTGGGTAATGCTTTTATGTTGAAAATCTTTGGTTGGAAAATTGGACATTTGGAGCATTAGGAGCTTAATCAACGTTTATAAATTGGACCCATATATAGACTGTTATTGCCACCACAGTCACTCCATATATCTGCCCTTAAAACAATTATATCATAGTGGTTGTAATTCAAGCCCTGTTTATTTTTACACTCATCCACCAAGTTGACTCATTCAGAAACTTAACAGGTTTTACCCTCCTCTTTCAGATGTTTATAGTCGGCCCCACATAACCATTGACGCAAGTCAGGGAAAGGTTCCTAGGAAACTCCTAGGGTGACATGGAGGTTCTGGTCTACCAGATCCAGCAGCTCACTTGTGGCCTCTGGTCCTGTCAAGCTCAATCCCAGATATAAATTTAATTTGTAATAAACTGCTCTTAGGCTTGTTCAACTGCCCATTTTCCCAGGTCCAATAGAATCCCACTCCCAAGAAAGAGTTCTCTGAATATATGATTATTCATTTGCTCCATCCTCCAAGATTTTCCATATCTGTCTAGGCCCAGTAACATTTCAAATTTTGCTTTCAAGAGGACTTTTAATTCTCTATTGTGGATGTCAAAGCCTTGTTCCATAATCTAAAAAAGGCTGTGATTCTCTCTTTGCTTTCCCATAGATGACACCCTATCACATAGTAAAAGGGATAGACTCTCTCAAGCTTCATTCATGAGGGCCTTACTTCTCTTCGTTAGGGCTTAACCTTTTCATCATGCCCCCAAGAACCCATATCTTAATATTACCACACATGGGATTCAGTTTCCAAATAAGAATTTTGGGAGTGCACATTCAGACCATAACAATGACCTGACCTGCTGCAGAGTCTTCTGCCATTTATCCCACTTATTGCTGTCCACCCATCTATTTGGCTTGGCGCATGGGCTAGAGCAATGCATGGAATGTGCTGTCTTTAGACCCAAGAGATGATACCTGCCCCTGTTCTTCCTTCTTTGTGCTAGAGGATACAAGACACATCAGAGGATACAAGACACATCAAGTTTCCTTTTATTTTTGATGGAATCTCTTCACATACTCCTGACAACTGAACACCTAAACACTTCATTGTGCTGGTGCCTGAAACCATCTATCTTCAGCCTCTGCCATGAAACTATCTTAGCAATGCCTTGAGCATACCAAGCTCTCCTTACTCACATTCTCCAACCGGCATATTTTCAATGTAATTTATCAACATGATTTTCTGCAAGATGTACAAGCAGTACCAAGCTCTTAGGAAGGTGTAGAGAGTTATCATAGCCCTGAGACAAAATTTAAAATAAATATTGTTGGATTTAAAATCTTAATGCAAACTGTTTCTCATCCTTTTTTCTTTTTAATTGGGATTCAGAAGAACACAGTGGCCAAATCTATAGCCACATACCATGTACCTAAGGCCTTATTAATCTTCTCTAGCAAAGAAAATGCATCTGGCAGAGCAGCTATGATCAGTACTTGTGCTTGGTTAAGTCTGTAGTGTTATATAGTTATACTCCAGGAGCCAGTCCGCTACTGTGTAGGTTAGAATAGCAAGTTAAATGGAAATATAATAGGAACTAACATTCTTGCATCATCTATGTCTTTAATGGTGGCTGTTCCCCATGGATATAATGTTCATTTTTATTTATTATCCTGGCTTGGGGGAGATTGTAGGATAAGGAATATTATGTAGTTTCTGAAATTGTGACTTGAAATTTCTACTCTAATAATGTTTATGACAGGATAGGGAATCAGTATGGCAGCTATGTCAAATGTCAGTATATCAGTAACAATTACACACTAAGAGTCTGGGGAATTATGACTGGGCTGGTCCACAGAGGTACATACCAGGGCCACTGTCAATGAACATAAGTCATGCTCCCACAAGTTCTCACTAACAGAAAGTGGGTCCTGATGCCACTTAGGCTCTCTAAGACCCAAACATTAAAACAGATTTTCTAACCAATAATCATAAAAATGCCCACAATGTTGGATTAAACCATTTTTTCAGGATATAGTTACCCAAGTAAAGGTCTTAGGGCCATTGGAGTAAGACAGAAATTACACTTTTAGGGTTCTTCTTCCTAGGGATGGAGCTACCTTTTATGGAAAGGGATTACAGATCTGAAAATGGATTCAGGTATGGGGATGAAAAAGGAATCATTATTTTTAAATTTTTAATTAATATGACCTCAGTTTCTTACTCCTCACTCTTGCTTTTCCTCTTCTTCCTAAATATGTGTTAAGCAGCATAGTTGATGATTCGCTGTTTATTTTACCCCTCAGGACATCATGTTCTATTGACTTCTAAATGACTCCAGTCAGCTCAAACTCCTTGGTTAATGCTCCTACTTCTCCAAGTAACTATGGCCTCCTGGATTCTGGTGGGTAAGTACTTCCTCCCTGGTTTCAATGACTTTTGTGGGGATGGTATCAAGCTCTGCTCTGATGTTACATCTCTTCTGTCAATTACACTGCTATAGTCGGATCTGAGATGTTTATCCCTGTAGCCAACATATTTCCAACATCCTGGGCCACAAGGACAGAACAAATCCTTCTCTTTATATTTTTGGAATTACTGTCCCAGTATGCAGATGAAACAAACATGAAAACCATAATTAATGCATTAAAGGAGAAGAAGGTTAGCAAGTGTATAGCTATACATTCTATCATCTTCATCTTACATTATTTTTAGAATGATATCAATGGATTATAAAAATTGAGTTATGGATTTGATGAATTAAATGGCTAAGACTATATATTGGGAGGAATGAATAAAAATTCAAGAAATGTACAGAACCAGAACTGTGGACATGTATATTCGGGGAAGTAGAAAATAAACAGAAAAGGCAAATGCAAAGCAGAATAAGAGAAATGGATTGAGAGAAAAATGGCCAGATTCAGGTTACAGAAAATGCCAAAAGTTGTTATTAACATAAAAGACAGTCAGAACCAGTAGTGGAATTCAAAGGCTAGGGTCAAAGTAATACATTACTGAAGTCTATACTCATGAAATGTTAACGCTGTGGTAATTAAGCTAGTTTGAGCACTCTGAAAAAAGCAAAGATCCTAAAAATCAAAATTTTAAACTGAAATTAATTCATGCATATTTCACACAAATGACATATTCTGGTATCACCTTTATTAAAGTCATTTGGTTAAAAGCAATGAGCAATCTACACTTTTTTTTTCAGTACCTTAATAAATCCATGGTAATTAGCCAGATATTTTAGAGGCTACTCATTAGTAAATTGTTTTTCACAGAATGCCTTCAAACTTCAAATCATTCCTTTTAATTTGAGAATTATGTGTTATTCAACTGAGACATTGAGAATGTTCCTCTCTCATAACTGATTTTCATTGATTTATTTAACCAATTTCTATGCAGCTCACTGTGTTCCGGGTACTGTCTCAGAAAGGTGCAGGACAGCAGTGGTGCCTGCAACAGACCTGGTCCCCATGGAGTTAAAGGATTACACACTATAACCTGAGATAGTCCACATATTGATCACCTGAGATCAAATGTTCAGGCTTAATGATATATGTGTATTAAGATTTATTTGTATTCAACAATAAACCAATACATATGCAAGATCCTTTAGTCATCCTTAACTGTTCTTTCACACCCCACATCTGATCCATTAACAAACATACTTACCTCTACCTTTAAAGTAAATCCTGATGTAACCACTTTCTACTTCCTGCAGCACTGACCCTGCAATCCATGCAGCCATTATCTCTCACCCCATTTGCAAACACTTTCTCACGAGTGTTCCTCTTTCACTCTTGCCAGCCACCCTTCCTACATTCTACCTTCAAGAGCAGAATAGTGTCAGATGATGCCACTTATCTGATCCTATCGCCATTCCCAGCAGCAGCCCATCTCAATAAGAATAAGCTGAAGGGACTGGGAATGTATCTCAGTTATAAAACATGCACTTAGTATGTGCAAGGCCCTGGAGTTGATCCCCAGCATCACATAACAACAGAAAAAAGAATAAACTCAAAATCCCTACTATATGATTCACTGACTGTAACAAGTGGACCAGTGGGTAGGGGTGCTGACACTAGGAGAAGCCATGCCTGTGTGGGAACAGGGGTATATGAGACATCTCTGTACTTTCAGTAAAATTTTACTGTGAACCTAAAACTGCTCTAAGAATAAAGTCTATTTAAAAAAAAAATCCTTGCCATGATTCAAAGATGTGTATATGACCCTGTTCCTGGGAGCTGCTTTTCTTTCTTTTTATACAACTCTGCCCTTGCTCAATCCACTCCAGCCTCACTGGATCCTTGCTGTTCCTCAGACACAACAAGCTGTCCTCTACAAAGAGTCTTTGTACTTTTTCTGGCTACCTGAAATGTTCCTCTGCAGGTGTGGCTGCTTCCCTCCTTCATCTTCTCTCTGTGCGAGTGGACCCCACTTAGCCAACACCTGACTGTCCTGTTTTAAATGGTCTGCCCCCTCCAACAGGAATATCTACTTCATAGCCTGCTTGTTTTCCCCTCATCTCCCTATTTGTTCACATACTCATAAATTTATTTCTCTGCTATGTCTTCTTCCAGGAAAATGTAAGCTTCATGTGAACAAACATTTATCCACTTTCATCTGCTGCTCCATCTCCCAAACTTCAGATAAAGCCTAATACAAAACAGGTGCTTAATAACAAATGTTGAAAGAATTGAATAGATGCTTTTAATAAACACTTGTGCATAATATAATTTTCCCACTACCTAGATTTCAAGTAAGCAATTCTTCACCTCGTCATTCCTGCTACCTTTCCCTAAACCATAAACAAGACAAAACAAAACAAAATAAAAAAAAACAATTTTTATGTTTTATTATCTCATGCTAATTGCAATACTTTAGCTAAAGTGTCTATTTTTTGTATTTGGTTACAATACTCCTACTAATACAATTTTTCTTATGTTTGTACTAAAAGATCAAAAGTCCATAAATTAAAATAACTTGGTAATAAACTTATGACAGATGCCCACAGTTTAGCTGGATGTTGCACCTCTAATATCTATACAATTTTCAATTAGAAAGTAGTAACAGAAGGAAAGTAATATTAACACACTTGACAGATGGAGACATTGAAAGAATATAAGAATGTATCTGACTAGTGAGTCAAAATATTGGCATCCGGTAAAAGTTGTCAGCCCATAAAGCCCAAACACTTCAAACTCTTTTTTTTTCCTTATTAGAGAAATGGTGTCACATTGAAAATTGATTTTGAAACTCTACAATACCACAATGCCTCACACCTCTTCCCTTGCTCTCAAATATATTGACATAGTGTGTGAACTAGACACCTCAGATACCAGCCTGTGGGCTTCCTTCATTGTGTTTATATGTTTTTCATTCTACCTGTTCTGTTTTAGGTCCAGAATTGTTAAACTTTTGAAGGTCTCCAAGCTTTTAGTGCATTTTTGAACACATATGATTGAGAAAATAATGATGCCAAGAGCTAGTGTAAATTCAGCAACACTTTTGAATGAGTGTGTATTTAAATAATTTCAGAGACTTCTATACATTGAGAAAAAACATAACTGTATGAGGTATTCTGTTAGTCGACACAGTGCTCATTCACGATCTACATACAGAGAGTTGAGGATGCTCTTCTTCCCAGAGTCTGTGACAACAGATGAAGGACCCTCCATTGGTTTAAGGGGCCCCCACCTCTTTGTTCCCAATATTCAAGCCTCCAGAATTTCTGGGGTAGTTGATCCCACCTTCAGCACCTGTCATGGGTGGAACTTGGTTCTTCCCTCACTTTCACAGGTGAGCTGATCTATAAACGAAGGGATTCTTCTGTCAGGTTAGAAAGATCAGTGTTTCTTTATTAGACCAGCAGGCACCTCCTCACTGTGCAGATCGCCCAGTGCCTACTCCCTGCTCCCCCTAAGGTCGTATTCTACTCCAAATCCTGAAGCTCAATGGTGGAATCGGAGTGAACTGCAATAAGTGACCTCTTTTGAGCTCTTATGTCACATACTCTGGCAAAAGTCTGGTGTTTACCCCAACACTGAAGAACCGGTTATGTAGACATTAATTAAAATGGACAGTTAAGACTGGAAATGCTGGGGAAAATGAAATTTGATTGATTTCTTTCTTGTGAATCTTTTCAGACACTTTCTTTGCAACTATATACTATGAATCTTCAAGAAGCAGATACAAAATGATACAATAAGGCTATTCTTTGTTTGATCGAGTATAGAACTAAGATGCTTTCAGAACATGGAGCTAATCATTTCCACAACTTATTTCCTCTCTTTTGTTTCGTACTTTGACCACTAAAATCTTCAGTTGGTTGTGGCACTTTTTTATTTTAGAGTAGTTTAAATCTACAGAAACTTAATGAAGATAATAGGGTTGCCACATGCCCCATACCAATTTTCTCCTGTTTATAGACTTCTTACATTACTTTGGTAAAGGTTCCATAATTAATGTACCAATAGCAATGTACTATTATTAACTGAAGTCCTTACTGTATTCAGACTGCTTAGTTTTACTTACTGTATTTTCTGTTCCAAGATGCAATATTACAATGAGTTGTTCTATACCCTGAGACTACTCTTGGTGACAACAGCATCCCAGATTTTCTCAGTCTTGAGTGACCTTGGTGCTTAAGTGGCACCACACAAGTATTTTGTGGAAATCTCTCGGTCAGGATTTCTCCATTTTTTTTTCATGATTACACTGGAGTTGTGAGTTTGGAAGCATATATTAATTTCCTAAGACTGTTGTAACAAAGTGCTGCAAAATATGTTTCAAAACAACAGAAATTTATTGTCTCATAATTCTGAAGGCTAGAAGGTCAAAATCAAGGTACCAACAGGTCTATGTTCTCTGTGAAATCTGGAAGAGGATGAGTCCTTGACTTACCCTGCTCCTGCTGGTATCTTGGCCACCTTTGCAGTCCCTTGGCTGACATACATTGCTCCAGTTCTCCATCTCCTAGGGCACTTTACCTGTGGCTTTGTTTTCAAATGCCATCTTCTTGTAAGGACCCCAGTCATGCTGCATTAGGGGCCCAGTATTCCAGTATGACTTCATCTTAGCCAAATGCTTCTGCAAAGATCCTATCTCCAAATACATTCTGAGATTGTAAGCTCAACTTTCCTTTTGTTGAGAGGTCACAATCCAAATTTTCACCCCACACCCTACAATGAAGTGCTTGCAGATGTTTCTAACACAAATAGATCACATTCAGTATTTCAGCATGTTATATTAATATTCTAAAATTTTCCACATATTAAGGCTCGTATCTTGTACTGTAAAATTACGTTTATTATAATTCAGAGTATCATGTGGTACTATAACAGTAAAATCATATATAGCTATGACAGAGGTTCCATAAAGGTGAAGAGCCCTTTTTATCACGTTATATCAAGGGTAAATATCAGCATGGCTTATAGCTCTTTCAGTGAGAAGCATCAACATAAACTATGTAGGATTGTTTCACATCAAAAATTTCTGTATTTTCCTATTTATTTCATTATTTAATCTTATATTCATACCAGTGTGGATTTATGTTTATTTATTTTGTACTTCGTTATAATCTAATGCCACTCTGTTTTGCTGTTTAAACCATCCCAGCTTTTGCCACTAAGAGCTCTTTCAGTTGGACCTTGTGTCCTTTTGACATATCTCCATTATTATTATTATTACTTCATTTTTGGACATCTTCTTACTTTCTAACACCACACACACACATACACACACGCACACTCACACACACCACTCCAGGATTATCTTGTGTATTTTCCACACCAGTCCCAGAACTTCTCACTTTTATATTTATTGCAGAACTGCATTATACTCAAGTCCCAGAAGTGCTCATTGTTGCTAAGTGCCATTGCTTCTAGGACCACATAGCTGACCGAACAAGAATCAACCTGTTCTATACTCATCCATGTGCAAACACGTAAATATTTCTATATGTGACCGTCTCTATTTACATTAAGCTAAACATGAGCTCATATGAACGTCTACAACCCTAACTCATTATCACAGGGTCATTCTGGACTTCTACTCTTGCTTCTCAGCAGTGTCCAGCTACAATGTGTAAAGCCCGGCTCCCATCAACAGTCACACACTAATTACTCAATTCCAGCAGACATGCATAGCTGTGCTAAATTCATGAACATATCACATGGGAAACTACTTTCAGAGTACACTGATCTGCCTCCAGTCTCACAAACTCTACTCTTTTCAAAAGCCAACACCTGCCTCTACAGTAAGGTTGCTTCATTTATTTCCAGTAAAATTGCATTGCATTATCATAGCCCACATTTCATCTTGTGATCTTAAATACAGTTTTTAAATTTTGCAACCACTAAGATGTGCCCCTTATGCTGAAAAATTATATGTTTACTGACAAATAAATAGTGTCACTAGTCACTGTAATAATACCTATTCATGCTGAATAGGTATATCACCCTCAAAAACTCCCAGAACTTGACTTATTTGCCCATTCCCAGATCATGGCACACCCTGTCAAACACTAATCTTTTGACTTTCTCCACAGTTTTTCCTTTTCTAGAATGTTTGGTAATTGGAATCACACAGTATGTAGTTTTTCTTAAGTAGGCTTCTTTCATTTAGAAATATACAATTTATATATATATATATATGTGTGTATATATATATACATATATATATGAGTGAATAAGAATTTAATAAGAATGAATAAGAATGAATAAGAATTCCTTTGTTCCACATTCTTTTTTTTCTCAAAAATTGCATTTTAATACATGTTATCAAACATTAACAGGAAAAAACAAATTTTCAGAAGCTGTCCACACTGTTCACTGAAAACATTTGTTGAGGCAAATAGAAAAAATTGTTACAATCATAATTTTTCTAACTTTGCACAAAATTATAAGCAGATTAAATTCTTCATATTAAACACCTTTATATGCACTTTCAATGAACAGTATATATATATGCCAGCAATCACTATTGTTAAATTTTGTGGTTCTGACTTTCAAGTATGTTTGTATTTGATTGTTTATTTAATTTACAATTCCTAATGACAATAATTATATATATCTACATATGATATATATCTATATATATCATATATAGATATATATGTCATATATGACATATATAGATATATATATATATAATATCTTCATCTATCTTCTCTGCTAATGTGTCTGTTAAGATGATGGGTCCATATTTTAATTGGGTTTTGTTGGAATATTTTTGAGTGTATAGTTCTTTGTAAGAACTATTTTTGAGTGTATAGTTCTTAGATAAGAGTTATTTATCAGACATCTCTCTTGAAACATTTCCTCCTAGCAAGTAACTTCTACTCCAGTGCATTGCAAAGAAGTAAATTGTTTTTCTCAGTATATATATGAAAATTTATCACTAAACCCAGGTCTCACAGATATTTGCTTGTGTTTTATTCCACCAATTTATAGTTTTGTATGTTTGTTTGTTTTAACTGAGAACTATGGTCAATTTCAAGTCAATTCTGTGATAAGAATAAGTTTGATGTTATTGATTCAATTCACTCAATAGATGTAGTATTATTTGGATCATCAATTTCTCCCTGTGTGAGTTTTTATTAGTATCTTTGAAGGAATCTGTCTCTAAGTTACCAAATCTGTGAACTTACAAGTTGTTGTCAATATTATTTTCTGAGTTTTTAATGTCTGTTGTTTAGGAAGATGGCACCATTTTCATTCCTGATAGTAGTAATTATTGCTTTTGTCTTTCTTCATTAGCATGATTAGAGACTTATCAATATATTCATTGGCTTAAAGAACCAACTTCAAATGATTTTCTGCTCCTCTGTTTTCAATTTACAAATTTTTGATATAATATTTACTATCTCGGGGCTGGGGTTGTGGCTCAGTGGCAGAGCGCTTGCCTAGCATGTGTGAGGCACTGGGTTCGATTCTCAGCACCACATAGAAATGAAATAAAGGTCTATCAACAACCATAAAAAATATTTAAAAAAAAAAAAATATTTACTATCTCTTCTTTTCTGCTGTTTTATGTTCAAATTTCTCTTTTTTCAAAAGCTTAGGTTATTATTTTAGATTTCTTTTTTCTTTTGCCGTACATAATTTAATGCTACACATTTTCTAAGAGTACAGCTTCAAAGCATTTCAAAAAAATGTTGTTCATTTCATTTTATTAAGTTCAAGCTATTTTTAATTTTTCTTAAGATGTCCTCTTTGACCCATGTATCAATTAGAAATGTGTTTTTTAATTTCCTCATATTTGGGGATTTTCCAACTAATTTTGTTATTTAGTTCTAGTTCAGTTACATGCTGGTTTGAGGATATACTTCATATGATTTTTTACTCATCAATTTGCTAAGGTGTGTTTTTCTGACCCAGAATGTAGCCTATCTTGATGAATGCTCCTTTTGATAATGAGAAGAATATGTATTGTGCTGGTTTTTTGGAAAGTGGTTTTTAAATATTAATTAGCACAAAGTGATGAATAGTGCCATTCAAATCAACTATATTCTTTCTGTCCATTTAATCTGTTGATTTCTAAGAGGTAAGTTGATGTTTCAACTATAATAATTGAGTGTTTTTAAATTTTTTTTTCAGATTAACTATTTTCTCATGTATTTCTGCACTCCGTTGTTAGGTGCATACATATATAGAATTGTTTAATCTGTTCATAAAATCAACACTTTATGATTATGCAGTTTGATAAATTCCTTATCCCAACAATCTTACTTGTTCTGAACTTTATTTTGTGTTAAATTAATATAGATATTTATTTTTTATTTTTATAAGCATTGTAGAGCTCAATCAATATGTTTATTTTATGTGTTTGGTATTTATATTTAAAGTGAATTTCTTGTAGACAATATATAGTCATTGAAACATATATTTGGGTCCTGGTTTTGTTTTTTACCCTTTGCATTTCAATTGGTATATTTATTCCATTCAGAGTTAAAGTGATTGTTAATATAATTGGATTAATATCTATATTTGTAGCAGTTTTCTATTTTCTGTATTTGCTCTATATTTTTCTTCTATTTTTTATTGCTTTCTCTGAATTTAATTATTTTGAATCACTCCATTTTGACTCCTCTTTGGGCATATAAATTATACTTTAAAAATAGTTTTAGTGGTCACTTCAAAGTTTACAATATACATTTTTAACTGATGTGTCCCTACTTTCAAAGAACACTATACCAACTCAAGGGTAGTACAGATAGTTAACCCGTAATAGTTTCATGATTTTTCCTTTCTATTCCTTATGGTGTCCTTGTTATACATTTAATGTAACCATATGCTTTTATGATTCTTCATATTTAAGTTGTTTTTTCTGTCAATTAAAAATCAAAAATAAAATATTTTTCTTATTTTTATTTATGCCATACTCTGTCCCTTGTTTGACACTTCCTTTTGTGAATCTGAGTTTCTATCTTATGTCGTTTCCTTCTCCCTGAGAAACTTCCTTTAAGGGCACATCTGGTGATGAAAATTTTCTTTAGAGTTTGCTTTTCTGAGAAGTCTATTTCTCTTTTAACTTTCGAATGGTAAACTCACTCGGTATTTAATTCTTGTTGAATATATCTTGCCTTTACAATCCTTTAGATATTTCATTCCACTCTCCTTTGCTTGCATGCTGCTATGGTCTAAAGGCTTGTATTGTCCCAGTGTTCATTTGTGGTTATACAATGTGACTGTTTAAAAAGTGAAGTCTGTAGGAAAACATCTGGTCAAGGAGTCAGAGCTCTCATGAACAGAACTATAAAAGAGGACTTAGGGAGCTTGGCTGTTCCTTCTAACATTTGAGGATTCAGGGAAAAATTTATAATCTATGAGGAAGAGACACTCACCAGACACCAAATCTGTCTTCATCTTGATCTTGATCTTCCCAATCTCCAGAACTATGACAGCATTTGTTCACCATATGCCACCCAGTTTGTGGTATTTTTGTTATAGTAGCAAAAACACACTAAGACACACGGTTTCTGATGAGATGTCTTCTGTAATTTTTGAAATTTCTCAACAAATAAGTTGCACTTACATATATACCCCAGCATCTTTAAAAATTGTCTCTACTTTTGGTTTTATGTGGTTTGAATATGACATATCTATATGTAGTTTTTGGTTTTTAGCTTGACAGGTATTCTCTGAGCTACCTGAATCTGTTGTTTGGTATTTTAAATTAATTTTGGACTCTTCTCCCCATTACTACATGAAATAATTTTTCTTTTTTTATTTTCCTTTTCCTTCTGATATTTCAATTAAACATATTAATAACATATTTTAAGATATTCCCACAGATTTTGTATATTTTTTCTTCATTTCCCTTTCTTTCTTTATGCATTTCCATTGATAAATTTGTATTCCCATATCTTTATAGTTTACTTCTATCATTTCCTTTTAATTCTTTCTAAGACATTTCATTTTCTGCATATACCACACATATATTCACATTGTATATCTTTCCAATGCATCTTTTAACATATTAATCATGGTTATTTTAAAATCTTTGCTAATTCTACTACCTAGGACACAGGTGAGTTTTGTCCTGATATTCATTTAGTCCCTTCCAATTGTACATTTGTCTTGCTTTTTGACATTCTTTGTAAATATTTTTTGAGAGATAGCCATTTTGTATGGAGTAATAAGAACTGAGGTAGTTAGTACTTGAGTGTGAGGACTTCAGTTAATGTCACTAAGTTTTGGACTGTAATTAATATTTCCTGTAGATCTATTATTCATGCCAGTTCCTCTTCTATAATCTTCTTTCTCCCTTTTTAACTTTGGCTTTCCTTCAATATTCTTCAAATCAAGTCTGTGTCTTGCCTCATATAACCACACTTGAAACCTGTTGGTTAGGAATACACTATGAGTTGCGGGGAGCTTTCTACAATCTCATGATTAAATTTCATTTGGGCTGGGCCTGTGTCTCAAACCCATGACTTTCACAGTTTTCATGCAGTGGTGTAGTTCTTTCCCTCTTCATTCAAACAGAAATGTTGAGAAAATTGCCTTTCCCCAAAAACTTTAGGTAAGTGTCGCCCTTCACAAAGTAGGGCCTTTATTATGGAAAACACAATGGGCACCTTTTATAGTGATTGCTCTTCTTTGCTTCCCACCCAAAACAGGAGATGATATTACTGAGATGTTCAACATTAGACCCTGCTGGAGGTCATGGGAATAAAACTCAAGAATGTTCATGGATCCCTTAACTCTGAAGCCTCTCCAAGAGCTCAAAGTAGTCCATAGCCAGCTTCTAGTCCTTTGTCAAAACTACCATTTCAGCTTCTCTACCCATTTTGGCTCTAGCAGCTTCTGCTTCAGGAAAGCAAATCTTGCTTAAATGCTCTGCATGTACCTCTCTCTCCAGATTTGGGTGGGGGTTCTTATCTTAAAATCTTAGTTGTCTAAGGGAACAAGGAAAGACATTGACTTTTTCTTGTAGTTAGCTTTCACTGGTTTTAAGAACAGAGATGATGACTTCTAAGGTTTATACACGTCTAAACTGCAATCCGAAATCCACAAGCATTTTCAATTAATCCATCCATACAGGTCATACAGGTCATTTTTGCTCACAATGTGGATCATTTAATTTTTTAAAACTCAGGGATATTTGATAAGTTTATGACAAAGAACATTTCAGATTATGTTTCCATATTCCATTTGTGATATATTTTTATTTCACTCCACTTTGAAAATAAAATTAAGTGACTTAAAACACCATTAACTTGTTCATTGCCAAAAGGCTTTCCTGTAGGCTGAGCATTGTATAATATCTTGTGGATATCAAGATACATCAGACATGACTGGAGTTGAGCAAGATGGGGAGAAACCCAAATGCATGATTTAAATATTTAATGATAAATGGGCAAAAGAGAAGTCTGTGAAGGGTCCAATTAAAGTTAAGGAGGGAGAAGGAGGCAGAAGGAAAAACAAAGCTGTTTTCCCAGAAGAATTAATGTCTCTCCTAACCAGAAACAGCATTTAAGATAATAGTCCTGATATTTTTCTACTCAGTAAACATTTGGGGGTGCATAAAAAATACTAATAATTGAATAGTATACATGTCTGTGGAAGTAGTATTTTCACTAACCATCTAGTATGTGAGAAAATAATAATTTTACCCTTAGCTATAACTTGAAGGCTATCTCATTTTGAGAATAGCTTATATTTTGAAGGGATTTTGAGAGGTCTAGGTGCACTGACACTGATATTTTTAACAACTCTGCCAGAACGTATGTACTCAAGTGACCTTTGCCCATTAGCACAACTGTCACCTTCAGAAGCTATCCTGTTGGGCTGGGGTTATGGCGCAGTAGTAGCGTGCTTGCCTAGCACGCGGGAGGCACTGGGTTCGATCCTCAGCACCACATAAAAATAAAAATAAAGATATTCTGTCCACCTACAACTAAAAAATAAATATTAAAAAAAAAAAGAAGCTATCCTGTTATTTCAATAACACCAACATTGACCAAACATTACTGGAACACCTCTCTTGGAATTGCTTTCAGACTCCATAGCGTCTACGATGGTAGAAAATCCTCACTGTCTGAAATCAAATGTGAATTATGAACATAAACAAAAGCCAAATTTAAGCTGGGAAATATTTAGAAAATATAAGTGAATGGAACAAATTTAAACCAAACCAAGTTTCACTGGAAAACAATAAACTCAACATGTCTCTAATAATAATTAATAATAATTAATAATGCACAACTGATGGGGAACTTAAAGCCTATGCATCAATGTAAGTCAAATAATACATTAGTGAATTATTTTTTTCTAAGCAATATTATTAGAATTCATATATTTTGGGACTTTCTTATCTATGCTATATATATTTGATCTTATATCCAAATCAGTGTCCAAATCTACATGTTTAACAGATTACAAGCAAATTGGATTTACTCACCACTCCTCTGGAATTAAGTTTCAATCAAAATTGCCTCAAAAATTTCAAAATTCAATGAAAATATCGTCTTTATCTTTCAATACTTTGTCAATACCAGAATGTAGAGTCCTTTCTTTTTCTACAAATATTTACAATGCTTAAGAATCTCAATGGTGTCATTGTGATGGCAGAGGTGTTTAAAGAGAAAACAGGAAAGAAAAGTGAAACATGTGAACATATTAACAGACAAAGAATACATGGACCAAGGAAAAGGTGAAGATAGAAGTGAGAAACATTGAAATATGCCCTGGGTCTCATCACTATTTATTTTCCTGGGAATACTATAGAATACTAGACATTGTGCACGTTGCTTTGAGATCATATCTTTTGAGCGTCTCCACAATCAAGGTAATAAATGGGATGGATTTCTGATCTCTTGCTTTGGGTAGAATAAATTTAGGAAATAATTATGATGCAATTGAGATCAATAGAAGGTGCTAAAAACTTTATGGTGGGGATTAAGGACAAACCCACAGGCAACTTGCTTCTATGCCAAGACTTTTCTGATTTTTTCTATACCTCTTCACTCAGAGAGTAGCAGTGAGAAGAGGCCTGTTTTCTCTCATAATAAGAGTTTTCTCTCCTTGGTGTGTCAAGGAACCAAGATGTCTATTAGGTTTCAACCATTACTTCTATGTAATTTAGTGTGGAAATAGAGATTGAGTAGTATTTCTCAGGGTAATGAAATAAGTGTTGAACAGCTCTGCCTGCACACTGTTGAAATATGAAGCCATTCAAAAAGGAAATCATCTTGCTGCAGAATGTGATGGATAATAACAGCAAACATTTGTTGAGAATGTGCAAGGTAGCAGACACTTAATGAATTCAGTCCTCACAACCTTGCAAAATTGGCCCTAATTCTATTAACCTCTTATTAACCTTTTCTAAAAGTAAATTGCAGCACAGAGAAGTTCAATAATCGCCCTAAGCTCTCACAGCCAATAAGTAGCGACCCTGGAAGTCAAATACAGACAGATGGACGCAGAGTTGAGTGTTTAGTAATAATGCTATACCATCAAGTTAGTGTGGGAGCTGGAGGAACTGCTAGATGGTTCCTTTCCAAAAACCACAATTTTGGCTTCAAAATTACCAGACTCTGTTTTAATCTGTTTCAGTGTGTTTACAGGTATAAGGCTAAGTGTGCCTGAGTTCATCATGTTCAAGAATGGAGCCTGTTTTCTTGTTTGTAAGGTTGGCACATATTGCTCAAGGTACTTGGTTATTAGCTTCACAATTGCAAGAAATCCAATTCATCTTCATGAAATAAGTTGCTGAGTTCAAAGATCAGAAATGTAATGGTAGCATCTTCAAAGGAGATAGCACTGTATATCTGGTCTATCCTCTGCTTCTCCTCCTTTCCCGAGTTTCTCTTTGATCTCAAGCTAAACATCAGAATTTGGCTTTTAAAGACTGGAAGTGCCTTTCATTTTCTCAGCAGCCTGAGGAGTAGCAACTTCTGCATCTTACATGAAAAAAAAAAATATTTCTCCCTAAAAATAACTTCAGCTTCCAATGCCCCCTGTAAAGAGGTTGAAATAATTTATCTTGAACTCCAAGAAGACAAAAGAAGGTAATTGCATGGGTGAGCCATTACCTGCAGCAGAGGAGGCAGCGGGAGTCATTACTGATCTTACAGAGAGGCAGGACAGGGCATTTCCTGCATGTGGCTTTGCCAGAGAAGAGGTCTGGGCTCAGCGGCTCCTCTGGGCCATTTGCATCCTCTTCTGGCTTCTGAGCTCACCACATCACAGTGCACTCCTGGATTTGCTCCGGTGGTTTCGTTTCCCTGTGGTTTTCTCTTTCCTCTCATTAGTGTTGTGAGTGCTAAGAGTAGCAATTGCCCAAACAATTAATTCCTTTCTTCCTTTCTAAAAATAAACTTCGTTACATGAAAACACAGTCTGAAATTGGAAATGATGTTTTAAAAGTAATAGGGCAAAACATGAAAACTTAAAAACCAAAGACTGAGGTATGTAGCATGATGTACAGCTGTAGAAAACCAGACTATGCCACCCAGCGTGCACCTCTTTGGCCTAAAGATTATTTTGCAAAACTGTAGACATAGGAGTTCTGAAATCAAGACTAGAAGTCACCCCTTGGGAAGAGAAATTTAAATTTAACAGTAAAGAGCCATTTGTAAAGGTGTTCTCTTTCTGTACCATTTAGAGAAAGAAGTGTGACTACAAATCTCTAGAAACACTTTATCCACAGAGAAGAGCACCAGGACTTAAATGTCACCCCTGCTTGCTGAGCTTGTCCTGATCACTTCCCTTTTTCTAGCCTCCCCACAGCCTTCTTACTTTGTCTTAGCAAACTGTGGTTTATAAGCTTAAATTTAAAACCAGCTCTTTAAGATTTATTCCTTTCTCTGGATCATCTGCTATGCATTCATGAGGCACACATGCCATTAATCTTTGTTCTTGTTTATCTATTATTTCATGGGTGAGTTCTAGCTTAGAATTCAGAATGGAACTCATTAGGAGCTCATGGCCCATCACACAGAAAAGCCAATGCCATGGCACCAGTTTTTGCCATAAAGGAGCAGCTCCCCTCACCCCCGTGCTGGCTAGAACAGAAGCAAAATCTCAAATCTGCCTACCAAATCAGTGATTGGATGGTGATAAGGGGAAGTTTTTAGTTTTGCAGAGGAATAGAGGGTCTCCAAGCCTCTTCTGGAGTTGGACGCCACACTCCCCCACCAACGCCCCCAGAATTGTCATCTTCTGCCTGAGGGATTTCGAGCTTGTGACACTGAAAGTGCATCAGTGGTCGGGCATGGCAGCACAATAGGCCTATAATCCCAGCCGCTCTGGAGACTGAGGCAGGAGGATCATGAGTTCAAAGCCAGCTTCAGCAATGGTGAGGCACTAAGCAGCTCAGTGAGACCCTGTCTCTAAATAAAATACAAAATAGGGCTGGGAATGTGGCTCAGTGGTCAAGTATATCTGGTACCCCCCCCCAAAAAAAAAAATAAAAACAGAGGGGGCATCAATGGAAGGAGGATCTGGTTCTTCTGAACAGATTCATTCTTAAAAAGCTGATTTCAAATCATCCTTGATTAGATTCTGGAGGCATTACCTGAAAAGCAACTTAAGCCCTTGTTATTTAAGGAATGTGTTTCTAGGTATTTGCCACTTTTCAGAAAGCCAGGTATGGTGGAGCAAACCTGTAATCCTAGCTACCTGGAAGCTGAGGCAGGAAGATTCAAGGTTAAAGTTGCCCTGGGCAACTCAGTGGGACCCTGTCTCAAAATAAAAAGAGCTGAGGAGGTAGTCCAGCAGTTAAGCACTGGGTTCAATCTCCAGTATCAAAAAGAAAGAAAGAAAGAGCAAAGAAAGGGTAGAGAGAACCATTTTCTACTCTCCTGCACATCCAAAGGCATTTCTACTTTGTGTATGGGAAGTACTCACCATAAATCAAATTTTAAAATTAGTTAATAAATTGATTTGGACTTATGTTCTGTCTTGCTCCAAAAAGTCTACAATGTGCACAGCAACTCTATATCTGAAACACATTTTTTCCTGTGGTCTATTGTTCTCCCATAAACACCATGAAGTCCAGGCTTCTGTTTGGTTTGGTTTTTCCTAATCCACTGCAATTGAGAAAAGCAATGTGCTTAACACCTGTTTGGATACTTGGGTCATATTTTGTAATCATACATTTTCGTTCTCTTTCTGGGGGAAACTCTTGAGGAATCACTCTGTTTATTTTTGTTGTTGTTGTTGTTGTTGTTTTTATTTCTTTCCTTCATACCATTCTGATCCTGCCTTGTCTCCTTGGCTATTCTTTTATTCCTTTGGATGAGGTGGAGGTGAGTGTTTTCTCCTTCTCACCACATACTTTCCTGGAAAAGCAATGATACAAACAATAGCTATATTCCAGGCAAGCCCACAAAAATGCATAATAAACCTGAAACACTACATTTGCAGTAGTAACTTCCCTGCTATTGTTCATTGCAAGTAATTCAGGCAAGTCATTTAACCTTTGTGAGGCTCAATTTCCTCTTTTGTAAAATTAAGGGGCTGGACTCCATGGTGCCCATCACCTTTCTGCCTCTGCTGTCTGGGCTGGCATTTCAGTGGTACTGTGGGTTAAGTGATGGTTAGAGCCTAACCATCATCTCTAGCATCCTGTCCAGCTCATTACTGAACATTGTAACTTACTTTGCTTTGATATAGAAGCCAATTTATGAATTTGGTATTTGCTGCAATTTGTGTGAATATGTTTAAGTTGTCCCAGTCTTTATAAAAGCTAGCATGAGTAAGGTATAGGTAGATCAGAAGGCTATTGATTGTTCTTGAGTAGACTCAAATTTAAGTCAGAAGCAAGGAAAGCTGTTGTGATCATGGCCTTTGAGGTCAACCTGAGTTCAATGTCCTTTTCTACTGCTTATGAGCTCTGTGACCGTAGGCAAGTTGTTTAGTCTCTCTGTGCCTTTTCTATAAAGGGGGATAATGACAGCATCTACCTCAGGGGCTTTTTGTAAAGATAAAGTATGGGGATGAATTTAAAGTGCCAGGCGAGTGTTCACCAGACTATAGCTATCATTATCACAAAAGATAATACCTAGGAATTCATCTTCTGTTTAAGCCAGAAACACAAGTTTACTACAGTCTATCAGTTTGGCTTTTCATTTGGATTTACACATTATACTATTTTAATACAAACAAACTAATCTGATATTTGTCTTATACTCAAATTTATTTTTTAAGAGTAAATGGATAATCATAATGTACTTATCAGTATTACTACTAAATATGCATTTATTTTCACTAAGTATATTTTAGGTGTACAAATTGTATTTTCTGACCAAAATGAGAAGTGATATAAATGTTTCCAAGTGAAATAAATAGGTATCTTGTTAAGAATAATTAAGGAATAAAATTCTAACTATTTTCAAAGCAGTTTCTAAAGTTTTCAACATGTCACTCACAGGATAAAATGTTGTAAATACAGTTTTTTTTTTTTTTACTTAGTCTATTGCCTCCTCCTTTTCACCAGACATCCAGACTCCAGGGTTACAGTGGTGCAGGTGTTGAGGAGAGAGTCCCTGGGCCTCGCCCACTGTGCTTGCTCATGCGCTGCCCCATGAAAACCAGCATGTGCTGTCATCTTACAGAAGCCCTGGTCCGTCATGGGAATGTCACTGACTCCTGTCTGTGGGGTTGCTGGTCAAATTGCTGTGAAAATTTTAGAGGAATTCATGGAATATATCTTATTGGGGGTTGGAATCGAAATTTAAAAGATAAAATATAAAACACTGGAAAAGAAAGAAAGAAAACCAGAAAATCTGATTGGGAGAATATTAGGAAAACTTCCAGAAAGAAAATTATAACAGAGTGATATAGAATTGGATTTTGATTAAAGAGAGTCAAAGGAAGGGAATGTGAGATTACAAAGCAAGACAAGGGGGTCAGGCCTTGTTGAACACATGGTATCACCTCATTTAAACCTCTGAACAGCCAAGTTTCCAGCTTTCAGGTGAAGAAGTTATCTCGAAAAGTGACCAGTGGCTACTTAATATTAAGTATTTATTAGTATCAAGAATCTACTTTGATTCTTACTTATACTCTTTGGGGAAAAATAAAATAAGGGTTATTTATTTTTAGACTTTGTAGAGCTTGTGTTAAAAGAAGTTTTTGAAAAAAAATGATAACAAAACATTGCTTTATGATTAAAGTCTATGTACAAATTGCCACAGAATCATGATGGAGAAAAATGTGAATTTCCCTAGCAGATCAGAAGATGATTTACTAAGGAGATGAGAGCTGACGTGAATTGAAGAATTGGCAATTCCAGTCAGTGTAGAAGAAGGTGGTGAACATCACAACAGAAAAGATAAGCCAAGAAATACATTCCTGGCCAGGCAAGATGTTTTCTGGGTAAAGAATACAGTTTGGTCTAAAACGATAAAAGTGGGGAGGGAATCAAGAGCGGAAACAAGAACAATAGTTTAGAGCAAGAATCAAGGAGAAGGATGAGGTCAGATCTCCACAGTGGGAAGGAATAGGCCAGGGAGATGAGCTTGGAGATAGTTATAATGATTTTTCCAAATTATAATAAAATTCTCAGTTAAGGAAATGATCATGGAAGAGAGAGAGACAACTAAAACATACAGATATCTGGGTTGGTGGCCGATTACATAGTGCATCTAAGAGAGGAAAAACAAAAGAAAAGGACTCAAATTTGTGGTCAGTGAGAAAAGTAATGTTATTCAGTTTAGGAAATAAGAGAAAGAGCGAACATGGTTGAATTTGAGACATTGGGCTATAGGTGTTTGCAGAAAATCTGAAATGAAGTGTGAAGCAAAAGACCTGGGCAAAGGATGTTTAAATACGGCTGAATTTTGAAAGAGCATCAAACCTAGTTTATAAGCAAGGACAATACCCAAATGGTGCCATAGACATCCTTATACTCCACATGGAAAAATCATTGAGTCAGTCATTAATCAGGAGATGTACATACTTGCAGGAAACATGACCTTTATTTTTAGAGAATAAAAAACAAAAGTTGGTAAGGCCAGATACAGACAAAAATAGAAGCAGAAGAAATAGTTTTAGAAATGAAAAGGGAAGTTCAGTTTTATAAGATGACATAAAGGAAATTGCAGATGATGGATTATGTACCTAGGTAGGTAGATAGTACATATCTGCATACATACATTTACTCACCAATGTACACATAGCAAAGGGGAAAGACAATTCCAACCAATTCTATGAATTCCAAAATAGAAGAGAGTTTAAATCAGTAGCCATATCTGTGACCATGAATAAAATTAAAGCTATAAAATTGAAGACATACTAAGAGACAAAAGTATTAGAACAAATAATAACCTAAAATAGATGTGCAGCAAGGTAGAATGGAAAGAAAATAAACTTTAAGTTAAAATGTGCTCTAAATCCCAACTTTGCCTTTTAATTAGTCATCTGACTTTGGGCAAGCAATTTAACCTCTCTGAACTGAATTCCAACATCTATAAGACAGATATAATAATCCATTTACAAGGTGTTATTATGAGAATGAACTAGATAATATGTTTAATACATCTCAAAATGTCTGGCAAATGATCAATAATTAATAGGCATTATTATCCCCATTATTATAATGCCCACACTATACAACATTCCTATGGCCCAAATTAATATTCTTGTGGATATCTGTCTGCCTCATCTGTTAGTACTTTCCTATACCCCAAAGGTAAAGGGATGATAGAGAAGGAATACTTTCTGCCATTTTGTTATTATTATAATTGCTGAGTTGCAGTGGAGCTCAAGTTTAATTTAGAAAGTGTGAATATAAGCACATTTCCTGAACATTATTGCAGCCTGGGAAGAGGAACACAGGAAAACGAAGGGCATTAACACAGCACCCAGCTGAGACAGAGTATGGGCGACTTTGGAAGGGAGACAGGGATGGGAGAAAGTCACAGCAGACCATTCCTCGTCAATACCCAGGCCATCCCTCGTCAATCAACAGTGCACTCTGACAAAGCAGAGGAGGCAAACAGTGAGCCTGGGCTGTCTAATGAAGTTGAGGTTTTTGTTTTAAACACAATGGTTAAACCTAGTAATTTATAAAAGTCTGAAATTAAATTGAATACTTTCAATACATGTTCAACATGGTTCTAGGTGCCAGGTAAACTACAAAATAGATGATCTCTGCCTTAGAGTACATTTCAGTGAATTGGAGCCATAGATTAAATAAAAAATGTTTATAAATAGAGGTACAAAGTACACAAATATCAATACAGGCTATACTGCTAGTCAGTCATAATGATAATGATTATAATATAATGGTGGTATTTGGTAGCAAATTCTATAATCCAAGTACTGTTAGACATTTTTGATATATAAAATGATTTCATTTCCACAGCTACAAACAATTTAAAATTATCAGTTGCTTTAATGATTATTAATATATACTAAAAGCAGTAAACTTCGATCTAAGATACACAGGATTCCTGTCAAAATAACTGTCCAAGAAAGAATTTATAACCAAATATAGCAAAAAAGGAAATATTACTTTGAATAACTACACATAATCCCTTCCCAATGCAGTTCAAAAATATAAAAGTATAGGATAGTACTAGTTTTAATAATCCCTGGTACAAGGAATTCACTTTTTTTATGTGCTCATAAAAATGTGTTTATACCACCAGTAATTTAAAATAACGATGCTACATGCAACAGCTATTATTGTAATACATAATTTCAGTCTACCAATAATTAGATAACACTTCAAGTTATTTTAACACTTCTGTCATGTAATTCTAAAATGAATTGCCTTATATCATCAAAGCCTCACTTTTCTTCATTATTTGAAACATTTTCTAAGATGAGGATTTCCAACAAGCTTGTTATGGTCAAAGTGCAGTGTATATTTCTCTAATCTTCATTTTTATGTCCTGGGTATCAAGCCAACAATGGTAATATATAAAAGCAAGACCATCTTCCCACAGTGCCGTCAGTTCAAGACCATGTCCCAGCAATGACTGGGAAAATTCTTGTTCACTGTGTTTGGTTGAAGCAGGAGGTAGTTTGGGTAATGTTTTTTATAGGGATCAAGTTGGTGCATGGAAATGGACACAGTGGCAAATCTGCCCACAGTATTATCATTCAAATCAGTGTTAATGCTTTAATGATCACCTTATAAATATTAACACACTCATTAGTTTCCTTTGGTAATGATGATTTCTCATACATGTGTCATATCCTAGTACAGAGGAAAGAAAAGAAATGTCAGCTGGGAGTCTATGTTTGCCCGTCGACTGTTCCTTTCTCCACTTATTCAACTTAAGTTTAAGAAAGTTTTTATTCAAAGAAGTAAGGGTAAAAGAGGCAGTTTAACTATTAAATGCAGGCCCTTGGACCATACCCAGGATAGTGATGCCATTTGGACTTTTGAACATTTGAGTAATATAATAGAAGACAAGGAAAAAGCAGAATAAAGGAAGAGTGAAAAGAGGTCTTGGGAAGAAAGGAAAGAAGGAAGAACAGGGCAAAGAGTTAGGCTGGAGGAGGTGACAGAGGCAAGCCACGCAGGCATCTCTCCAGCGGTGGTCTATGCATAAATGGCAGACAGTGCACTGGAGCAGCCTCCCGGCGCTGACTCCAATAGAATATTTTTCTTTGTAGGTTCCAAGGTAAATTTTGGCAGCACAGTGATATCAGTATAGAAAGCTCTGCATTTCCATCTGCCTCTTCCCTCTGGTCCACAGTAGGGGCTGCTGTAGAGAGAACCTTTGGTTAAGATAGGGAAAGGGGATGGATTCTGGTGTAAGCTTTTCAAATAAAACACAGGATCTGCTGAGGGCTTGATGTGGAGGAGAAGCAGGGATCAAGAATAAATTTTATTTTTGAGAAACTAGAGGAAGAGAATGGGGAGGAAAATGTTGAGACTTGAGAGCAAACATGATATTTATTTTGAAGAGGTCAGTTAGACAAAGCTACAGATAAAAGTAGGAGTTCCATCTACCCAAAGATTAAGAGAAAAATTAAAATAGATAATTTAATCAATCAGAAATTTTCCAGATACTACCTAAAAGATGATATATATTATTAATATAAATAATTTTTAACCTAATAAATAAATATTTAATTTTATATTAATAATAGTACTACAGGCTCTTATTTACAACTGTTATATATTTATAGATATTATTTTATCATTGATATCACTCTTGACACTTGAGATAAGTAATATTGATATTTTAGAGATGAAAAACTGAGGCTAATGGAGATTAAGTTGTCTAATGTTCAAAATTTATAGTAGGTGCAGTATCCAGAACTTAAAAGAAAATTTTCTGGATTCCTAGGTCCGAATCTTAACTATTATGCTACAATATACCATAGATGCCCCTATGAAGAACTACATTCCTGTGGGCATGAAAGAAACCCATGTTCATGGAAATGGTAGGACCACATAGATTCAAGAATTATGAAATGCAGAAAGGAACACACACAAAATATGAGTTTTAAAATAAGGTGACATAAAACATTGAGCTGAGTTTGGATTCATGTATTCATAATTCTCATTGAATTTCTGTGTAGCATGGAGAAAGAAAATTTCAGTTTTCTTTAATGGCATCTTTAAAAGAATCTTCTAATCTTTCCTCATCTCCTATGTAAAAAAAAGTTTATTTTAAATTAGAAATAAAATTGAAAACGGAGGTTACTGGCATATCCAAGCTGAGAAAAAATTTACATATGGAGAAATATTCTTGTAATTATAATCAATATTACCTCTGATAACTTATTATTTTATATTACCTCTAATAAGTAATAGAACCTCTCATAACTGACTTATTTCTGTGACTTCGCTGTTTCCTACATGTCTTATGTTCCTCGGCTCCTGCCATATTTTGCATTAGATACTTTCCAGTGTACTGTTGTATTCCTTTCTCATTTTAGATAAATGTATATTTAGCTACTTTCTTAGTGACTTCCCGGGAATTACAATTAACATACAAGTATTAAAATTAAATTTGAATGTAGACTAAGTTTCAATAACAAAATATATCTGTCCCTTTGCAGCCACATGTCCCCATTTTATATAGCTATTGTTATCACAGACTATATTTTTATATATGGCAAGTCCATTTGTATATATTTATAATTATTGTTTTGTGTATCCTCATGTATATTACATTGGAAACATAAAGAGGAGTTATAAACCAAGAATATAGTAAAACTACCTTCTTTAATTACCTACATAGTTACCTTGATCAGTGGTCTTTCTTTGTGTGGCTTTTGTTTAGTGTCTTGTTCATTCTCAACTTGAAAAACTTCTTTGGGCTTTTGTTATAAGCCAAGTTTTCTTGCAACAAACCTCCTTAGCTTTTGTTTGTCTGGAAATGTCTTAATTTCTCCTTCATTCTTGAAAAGTGGTTTGTTTGCAAGGTACAGAAGTCTTAGTTAGCAGTCTTTTTCCGGCCACACTTTAACAATGGCAGCACCACCAGCATCTAACAGAGACCTGTCTCTGGCTCCAGGTCTTCTGATTAGGAAGCAGCTGAAAGTTCTATGCAGATCCCTTTGGATGTGATTGTGTCTTTTCTCTTGCTGCTTTCAATATCCCCTCTTTCTCTTTTGCTTTCGACACTTTGATCACAGTGAATGTTGATTTGGACCTTTGAGTTCATCCTACAAACTTTTGGTGAGCTGCTTGGATGTATAGACTCACATTTTTATTTCGAATTGGAGAAGGTTTGGCCATTCTTTCTTCACATATTCTTCCTTACAATTTTCTGTCTCTTCTGGGAATCCCACCATGCATAAGCTATGTACCTGATGGTGTGCACAGGTCCATGACATCCCCTGAAGAGGACTGTTGGTAACATTTGCACAGCAATGTGCCACTGAATGGTGCACTTAAAATGGTTAAAATTGCAGATTTTTTTTGTTACATATATTCTACCATATACGAATTTTTATGTATGGTTTTAAACAAACAGATCATTTGGTATAGGGGGTACAGATATTAGTGTAATGCTGTTTATAGAGTGTGAACAGGGAAGAGAAACCAAAGGAGTATGTTTTTAAAACTGATTGCCAAGGACACCTGGTAAAGCTCTAGAAAACAGGCTGAACATGGCAGTCAACACTTGTAATCCCACTGAATGAGGAGGCTGAGGCAGGAAGATCGCAAATCACTGGCCAGTCTCAGCAATTTGGCAAGACTCTCAGCAACTTGCTGAGACCCTGTCTGAAAAGAAAAAGTAGAAGAAAAAGGACTGGGATATGGCTTGGCAGTTAAGCATCTCTGGGTTCAATCCCAGTACCAAGAAGAAAAATAAAAGCAATAGCAATTCAGATTGATAAGAGTAAAACAGAAATTCCCTGGAGGAAATGAAAACTGTCAGCCAGCATGGCAGAAATGGAGAACGTGGTCTGGAGAACCAGACCACATAGCCAGAAGTTCAGGAAGGTGACATCATTAGCAGTGCCATTGTTCTATGCAATATTTTAGTTTTGAATACTATGTTCAGTAATATCCATTTTGACATCCATTTATTTTATAGGAAATCATTTTCCTTGAGTGTATAAACTAATATGCATTGATGGATACCTTGTTTTCAAAGCATAAAAATGGGAAAGCATAAATCCATACGAGGGAATGAAGTATGAAACATAATTTCCTTTTGTTTAGCAAAAGTAAAGCTCTATGTTAGTGCCTACTATAAAGATCTATTACCAAGACACTAGAGATACGCAGACAAACAAAATGTGCTTCTTGCCCTGGGAGACTGTGACAAAATGTGACGTATGGAGGGTGTGCAGAATCCCAGGAGGGCACAGTTTTCCATAACAGGCTTATCACAGCCCTGTCACAGACTCATTCTCCTCTAGTACATTTTTATGTTGAAGTAAAGGATTGCAACAGCTCAGTGACTTAAGGAAATCCTCATCTTACTTTATTTTTTTATAGTTTTGTCAAAAGTTCTATTGGCTCAGCTACTTTCTCTTTTCCCACTTTCACAAGGCTTAAGTGTAGTCATCAAATGACTGGCTTCTTATGGGGGGAGGGGGAGGTTCTGGGAAGAATCCACTTCCAAATTCACTCAGGTTGTTGATTGAATTCATTCTCTTGTGACCGTGGGACCCAGGTCTGTTTCTTTACTAGCTATCAGCCGAGATGGGTCTCAGCTTCTAGAGGCCACCACATCTTGGCTCATGTCCTCCACCTCCCTCTTTCTCCATCAGCATGGCAGACAGCCCATCCTACCTGCGGGATTGCTCCATCTTCCTCTTCGGCCACATCTCTCTAGCGATCTCAACTTCCTTCAGTTGAACATGGTTTTCAGGTCACATGAATCTACCTTCTGAAAACCCACCCATCAAGAGCCCAGAATGGTAGGCCCATCTGGGAAATCCCTTCACAACTTTGCAAGTGTGGAATAATCAGAAGATTGTGCTCCCAGGAGAGTCATCTTTAGTGCTCTGCCTATAACAGTCCCATCACTTGAAAAAACCACCCCTTCCTCAGAGTACCTCTCAGGCTGGTTTTTAATCATCTTTCTCTCCATTGTTAAGCTTTCCACTTTTCATAACCTGTGCTGCAGTGTCAGCTAGGCTGAGGACTGAGGAAGTGGAGGAGAGAGTGGGCCGAACTCTGCAGGATTTGCCTGAAGAGCACATCTGAGTTAGCAGGCTTTGTTCCCTCTCCTGAGTTCCCATCACTGAGTTTGTCCCTGCTTTCAAGTTCTGTACTCTGGTGAGACCATTTAAAGAATTGACCATTTAAAGAATGGCCTAACTTGAATATGAAGCAACTAATTACTATTTGTATGTGATGAATACAAAATGCATCTCAGAACAAACTGGGTGAAACAATTAGAGGGAAAATGCAGTTTTAGAAAACAGGAGACATGGAGTCTAGATTCAGCTCAACTCACTGATTTATTTTTACCACTTTTTAAAAAGCTATTTAAGTTATGTTTTGTTTTCCCAATGTCAACATAGCATCCAATTTTGTGATTATAAAAAAATAGTTTCATCATTCTCATCTGTAAAATAAGAAAACTGGATTAAGCCAGGGGACAACAAATATAGATCCATATGTCTACTCTCCCTTTCTTTGTCAGAAAATGACTGAAAATGTCAAGTTTATTCTTATGGGACATAAAGCAGCTTCAAAGTAACAGTTGCACACAATATGAAAGTTTATTATAAGAAATAATTGAAATCACATTTATAAAGGACTTCACAGAGTACCTGGCGTGGAACTGACAGTCTCTGCCAATCATGGAGGAATTTCTTCCAGGGGTGATGAATTGGTTTTATTTTTCATGCTTCTTCCAATAAATTGATTCAAATTTCTTGAAACACTCTCACAGAGGAGTAAGGTATTAGACTAATAATCTTTGCTAAAGATGAGGTTGAACCCAGGAGAATGGAGAAAGATATGCAGGAAATTTGTCAAGTGACATTTTTTTTAGATCTGTATTTTAAAAATTACATTTTAACTCCATATTCTGCCTCTTCCTTATCTTACCAATCCTTATAACTTAGTAGGTCCTCTTTGAAGAGTGTTAAGTTATAATATTCTTGACTTCCTTTTTTCCTCTAATGAATATAGTGTATATCCTAGCTCAGTATTGATATTTTCACTTTAATTAAAGGAATTATAGTCATTCCTTATGTCTCTTCAGTTTTCCTGAAAGTCACTTCATAGCTGGAGAATGCAATGATTTTGAATATTCCTACTAGAAAAGAAATCTTTCCCCTAAATGAAGTGGTTATGATGCAAAGAAATGACAATAATAAGAATATTTGATATTAGATATTTCTGCAAAAAATCTCACCCCTCCTCACGTTTGAATGGGAAAAGCAGACACTGTGAAATGTAAGTTAAATGGAGAGCAAAAATCAAATGTAGCAAAATCCATAAGAATGCTAAAAGTATAATAATAATAATAAATCTAGTAGCAATAAATTTTGTTAATAAGGTAGAACCACTATTCTGCTTTAATGGAAGCATCTGAGAGCATTGTGAACTGTTTTTGTAACCAAAATCCAGATGATTTCCTACTTGAAGGTGGTCCATTAAAAATTCCATGTAAAGGCATTTTGATGTTTTTCAGCAGTGCTACCCGTTTGTTATCTGTTTATGAGTGCCAACCATGGTATCGACATAAATCACAGACATTTTGCCCTTGAATAGGATGGGGCTAATTTTTGGAGGCCATGATTTCTGAGCATGGTCTCTGGCTTGGCAGCATCACTATCAACAGGAACCTTGTTAGAAATGAAATTCTCTGCCCCACTTCAAACCAAGTGAATCAGAAACTGTGAGTATAGAGCCCAGAGAGCTGTGGTGTTTAAACAAGACTTCAGGTCCTTCTGGTGCATGCTACAGTTTGAGAGCCACTGATGTGATATACCATTAAACCTGAACTTCACTTGTTTGTCCTCATATACAAAGACATTTTGCAAATGTGAAATCTGTGCAAACAAACCCTGCAACAAATCCCTAACAATAGTTAAGCATACACGTTTGGTCATGTGTCAACCAAGAGCCATTTAAAAATGTAAATATTTTATACTTTCTTATTCTAAGTAGAACATATTTCTGTCCATTTCTGCTATGATATATCATTTCCTAGATGCTAAAATGATATTTCTTTTGAAGACACTCAATCCAGTTAAGCCAATTATTTATTAAAAAGTCACTGTGGGGGCTGGGGTTGTGGCTCAGTGGTAGAGCGCTTGCCTCATATTGTATGAGGTACTGGGTTTGATTCTCAGCACCGCATATAAATAAATGAATAAAAATAAAGGTCCATCAACAACTAAAAAAATAAAAAAAGAATTCATCATTAACCATCCCTAAAAGGTGAGATGTAGACTGGAAGATGCATCCATTTAAAGCTGAGATTGCAAACTCAGGATCCTTCAGATGGAGAGGTACTTCAAATGTCTACTGGTCCACCAATATATTTCATTCTTCTAACACCTGAAACAAATAGTGCAAAGCATCTGGTAGTAAAATATATAGGGCTGGAAGAATCATAACAGTTTTTTTTCCTTTCTGATTTTAATTAAATCTCTTTCTTTCCTGCAGTCTGATTTATTTCAGACCCTAAAATTACAAACTTCTGATTTATAGTAGGAGTAATCCTTTATGTCCCATGACAAGAAAAAAAAAAAAACCTATACATAGTTATATGTTCCTAGACAACGAGGCTGCAGGGAGTGACTGAGCTCAAGCCCTCACTGAAATATGGTGTTTACTAATGTCGTGGCTAAGTAAATAGCTCTGAGGAAAGAGTGAGTCCAGGTATCTCTGACTTTCAGAACCCACTTTCATAACCTTCATACTATAATATATACCCATTCACCCAGGCATACCGTGAATGTATAGAGATGCATGCGTAATGAATAGACAACTGAACGTCTGAAAATAAATTGTTAAATTTCACGGTGGAAGGGCAGTCTTGTGGTTTGATGGTATTTGTGCTGCTTGTCTGATAATTGTGCATCAGGCAGAAGCGCACAGTGAGTTTGTAATTAATGCTTGATACACATTACCTTTAATTACTTAAGGCAGCCTCGCTTGGAGGAGTCTGTGTGTGAGTGTGCCTATGTGTTTCTGTGCAGAGGGATTTTCAGTCTCCGAGTATTCCTCCCACTGATCAAGTACTTGACTGATCCAGTGCAAATTTCCCTGCTCTAAGTGAGGGGAGCCAGAGGTACAGAAAAAAGCAAGAGACAAGGGGGACCATTTTTTTAAAAAAAAGTTATTTCTAGATATTCATAAAGAAGACATAATTTCATCAGTATGGCATCAGAACTGACATCAAGTTGAACCCTGCGAGAAAAGCATTCTATTTATTGCAAGAAAAATGCTCTGAAAGTGGAGTTCTATGAAGCTGTTCACACCCAGCAAGTGATGGCTAACCCTAGCTCCACAGGTCAGTGTTTGTCTTCTCCTTGAGCATTTGTTTAAGGGGCAGTGTGGATGGTTAGAAATAATTGACTTTCATGGCTTATTTAGTTTATTTCCACCATCATCTGTGGCCATCTGGGCCAGATCAAAACAGTACGTACAAAGCACAATCGTGGAGGAGTGATTGCATTGCCTATACAGCATTGTACAGTAGCCAGTCCTGTGGTGCTGCTCACTGGATTTCTAGCCCCTGCCTTTCCACCAGACCACGGCCTGACCAACTCAGAAGTGTAGAGCCCAAAGTGGAGTGTGCTTTGGCCCATGTTGTGTGTGTCTGTGTGTGTCTGTGTGTCTGTGTGTTTCTCAGTTTTTCTTCTTCTCTTTATCCTTTTCTTTATAAAATTGAGTCAGTTGCCAATACTGATAATTGACATATTTCACATCAAAATCTGGATCCTGACTTCACTTGAAGTTTGCTGTCAACCACAGCAGACTTCTATTGCCGCACAGGACCACCTGCTGGAGACCAGCAGCCACCCCTCTAAAAGGGACCTGCTGGCTTGAGGTAGCCAGTCCCCGATGCTAGCTGCTACCTCCCTCCCCGCAAGGCTGAAGCCAGCTGCCATTTATCACCAGCCTCTGCTTCTCGGATTCCATTTGCTCATCTGTGTGTCCTGCTGGCTTCTGCAGGCAGGTGGGGTTTTCAACACCTGCTATAGGTTATTTCTTCTCTGGCCCCAATCTTCATTGGCCCCATCTTCCTCAGAGAATGACAGTGAATATCCAGAATCCTAACCCAGATCTATTTTTGTAACCAAAATATCCACAACAAAGTCTATAGCTTTTTGTCTCCTTCCTTTTCTTTAATAGGCAAATGAAATTTTTTCTGTTTACAGTTACAAATTTAGTCCCATGTAGGAAGTTTCTAGGAAGTGGCAAAGGTGACCTGGACAGGGGCAGAGATCTCCTAGTGGCCTTGGTTTCCTCTGTCACCTCTTGCTGTCAACCTGTGCTCCTTGGGACCACCTCTGCCATCTTACGACAAACTCTCTGAGTTTCTTCAGCTCCAGTCAATACTCCTTTCTCAAGAAAATGACTCAGGCTAAGCCAACTAAAGTCTCACTCTTTAGCTTTTTAAGTTTCAACCTGCCACTGTGCTGTATTAAATAGGGTTTGCCAAACAAAGAGTCCCTATCTCTATCAGAGATACCCAGGTTTAGAGTAAAATTACATGTTTTTTTATGACCCAAGAGTTATTAAAAAAACAAAACTGAAGTTGGCATGAATCAGTAATATGGTACTATTGCTTTTAAGGTAAACATGGGACCTGGTGGTAAAAACAAAAGTACAGAAGTACTAAAGGAATGAAATAAAATATTCATACAAAAACCTGATAAAACATCTGATCCAGTTCTGGACTCCATTATTTCCTGTGGGCATGGTCTATCTGGAAAATAATATGGAAAGAATTATATACAATATAGCATATACATATATAGAATCATCATCGTGATCTGCTGAACTAAACCTGTATTTCTATATGCAGGCTGGTGAACTGCATGTGGCTGGTGAACCCATAAGTATACATGTGTACACATACCTATGAGTTAGTTAACCAACCAAATAACCCCCTGTAAGGACCATCCATGACTTCTTGGTTTCTGGTGGTGCCTAGAGGTAGCACTACACACAGGCCATGATTCCCAGTGACCAACCCCACACAACAGTTGGGCTCAAGTATCCTCCACTGTCGAGCAGAGGGTCCACTGGACAGTCACACCACCCCCACCATCCAGGAAGAGAAGAAATAAGTCCTGAGTCCCCAGAGCACGGTCTCCACACAGCTCTGCAGATGACTCTTAGAAACCAGAGTCGGCTGGAAGGGCAACGGATCGCCATTCCTCTCTGTAAACTGACTTTATGGAAACTTAGCACCTGAGGCAGCTCACCAGCTCCAGCCCTGTCCATGAGACCGCAGTTGGAGCGCTGCATTTGTTTATGTCCAAATACATTGGACTTAGCAATTCAATAGCATGTTTAGATCGAGATTGAGATCCGTTCTCTCACCCAGAATTTGTTCCTTACTTTAAAACAACACACTCAAAACACCACACACACATACCTGTGTCCTAAATTCTGCCCCTAAGGAGGAAAATGAGTGTTTGCCTCCCTAGCATTCCTCAACAGTGCCACCGGGACCCTCACACTCAGCTATAAAGAATATAGACAATTGGTTAGAAATTATTCAATTTCCAAAGTTTTTGGAGTTATCATTCAAAAAATGATTATTTTTATAAAATAATACCAATCCTGCTAATTTCTATTCTAAGGGTCTGCTGAGATGAGATAGGAATGTTTGTCTAATTGTGGTATCAGCCATGTGCCTAGTGTCCCTGTGTAATTAAGTAATAGAGATGAAGTACTCTTTCATATCTGACAGAGGCGAGTGCTTGAGCATATCTTGCCCTCTTCTGTCCATATATGAAGCTACCACCAGAAACATCTGCCAAGGTGAAATGAAAGGTAATATCCTTGAGCAGCATTGGGCCATCACAAAGAACTCTGAGAAAAGATTCCACAACACAGAAATAAGCAAAGACTGCATCTACACGGTTAGGAATTGGCATCTCAGGTAGCAGAGACCTTTCAGAAAGAAAGGAAAACACATATCTTGGGTCCTTATTGATACATCGGCCTTTCTCTTCTCCATCCAAGACTCTCTATGTATCACAGGAGAAGCCAGAGTCAGAATCATTTCCCAGACGGAACCTGCATCCCCACATGATGTCTGCACCAGGAGAAGACAGCTCAGTGTGGTTCCAAGAAGGGCTCTTCCCACCATCCCAGAGCGACTCTCAAGGCAGCTATGGAGGCACCATCCTTGCCCTGAACTGCCAAAACCTACAGCCACACAAATCCTCAGTGATTGGTGGAGATGCAGAAGGCAAGTAGAGCAGAGAGAAAGAGAGAAACCTACAAGTCACAACCCACCAGGTCTGGTATATCAAGAATTGAGAGTTCACTGGGACCCTACCATGTGTCCTCACATGGGGAAAGACAAGACTAAATCCTAACCCCTTTTCCCATGAACTTTCATATCCGGCTGAAGAGAGAGTCTAAGCTTACAAAAACAATGGTAAGATAGTTTGTGATTAAAGTCCCTGCATTGCACAACACCTGGTCTGCACATTAGTGCAGTTTGGAGAGAGGTGACTATGTTACAATGTTCCTACTGTAGACACAGTTTGGGAAGCTCTGGAAAGTTGCAAAGGGCTGGCCAGCACCAGGGACTGTGGGCCTGCAGGGGAGGCCAGCCCAAGGAAGTGCAGGAGGTACAAGGGAATTTCTGGGGGTGCTAACCTGGATCCAGGGTCTCCCTTTTCACAAAGAAGGCCATCTTTCTGGTAGAGTTCCTTCTCTAGGTTTTAGTAGAAGAAAGAGACTAAGCCATTAATCTCTCCCTCCCCCTCCAGGTACCTCCCCACCAAGGCCCCTTCACACACTTTGCTCCATTTCTGTTCTCTGCACCAAGTTTCCGAGTTTCTGCAACTCCAACTACAACCAGAACAACATCTGCAGATCCTTGTGTCCTTGGAGACTAATTAACCCCAGGTTCCTAAGGTGGAAACAGCAGCAACAGCCTTTACATCACCACAGATAAATCAAACAAACTGATGTAAATCAGTAGAGCCAGGAAGCAAATATCCAGCTTTTCTGAATTAAATTGAGAATCTTCCTTGACATCTGAGGCTTGATATCTTTCCGCAGAGATGACAGCCCTGAAACTGCTTTCCTAGTGGCAAGCACAATGAATATAAAAAAACGATTCAGGGCATCATTTACATATCACACAGACACTTCAAGCTGGCAAGCTTGTTGCTTAGTAAAGAAAATACAAATAAAGTGAAGCTTCAAGGATTGGCCCTGGGCCACTCCAGTTAGGATAGTAGGTGCCGGCTGGTTAATTAAGCAGCACTATGCCTTAGAAGGGTTAAACAGAGAGCAGAGTTTAGTAAAGAGCTGTTTTCCTTCTCACTGTTCCCCACTTATCACCTCTCACCATGAGACAATGCTCTGAGCAACCAGAAGCAATGATTGTGCAAATTAATTTCTTTCAAACACTGAAGTAGTGGGGAGATGAGGGAAGGATGTGGTAGGAACAGAAACAAGATCATAATACACAGATGTGTTTTTGAGATACAAGGGAAAACAGCTCTTATGGCAACGACCTAAACTCTTAGGCAGGCTTTGCCAGTAACAGGATATTTTAACTCTGTTAAATCTCATGTGTTTCTAGAATTGATTCTTAAATATTTTACTGTTCTTTCCTACATCTTATTATTAAATATGTCCTCTTGTCTTCCTTAGCCTACAACCATATTCCCTACAGTTAATATAGTACTTGATACAAGTAACTGCTTAATAAACATTTACTAAATAAATGCCATTTAATTAAATCCACATGCTATAATCTGGATTTAAAGGGAGATTTAAAATTTATCAACACAGAGAAAGAGCAATGGAATTCTGGAAAGAGCTTTCTCATTAGAGTCATAATAGATTAATATAAATCCTGTTCTATTGATTGACAACTACATAATCTTCATCAAACCATACCACTTACTCAAGTTCTTCATTTGTGAAAAGAAAGAAAGTCATGTTAATAATATCTATTAAGCACTTAGTACAGGCATTATTCAAAAGTTCTTAGATGAATCTGCTGATTTAATACTCAAAACAATTATCAGCCATAGATAATTGCTTAGCAAAAATGCAGTAATGTTCTTAAGGTCACACAGTTGGTAGGTAGGTAGCAGAGATGAGGTAGAAATCCAGGCAATGTGATTCTGTGACTCATGATACCACTCTGTCATGCCCCCCGCACTCCCCCCCCCCATACACACAATGCTCCCTCTGGAAGGACTGGAATATCCTACCTCTTACTGCTGTGCTCAGGATCAAATTAAATGAGATGTGCCATGGAGCCCAGCAGGGCTTTTCCTTAGCGCTTCTGAAGATGCACAGCAGGTCTTTGGCGCCCCCTTGAGGCCGAGACTGTGCCAGAGTCCTACTTTGCTCCTCCTTCACCTTGGCTTTCTTTCTTTTTTTTAAAATTAATTAATTAATTAATTAAAATGCTTTTCAAGTCATAGTACATATATAGAGTTCAATTTTTCCATCTCTCTGGTTGTAAACCAGAGAGAGTCACACCATTTGTGTCTTCATACATGCACCTAGGGTAGTGATGAACATCTCATTCAGCCATCTTTGCTACATCCATTCCCCCTTCCCTCCCTCACCGCCCCCACCTCATCCAAAGTTTCTCCATTTTATGCAGAAGCACTAACAACTCTCCCACCCTCATCTCAGATCTTGTTACAAAAGGGAGCTTGCTCAAGCAATTCTGCTTCTAGGTACACACACAGAACAACTGAAAGCAGGATCTCGAAGGGCTATTTGCCCGCTGAAGTTCATGGCAGGATTATTCGCAGTCACCAAATTCAGGAAGCACCTTGTGCATCCCTGGAGAGAAGCATGGATAAACTTAAGAACTCTGTACACAGAGCCAAATACAAATGAGCATTAAAAATGGGAGAAATTTTGAGGTTTACTGTCATATGAATGAACCTTGAGAATATCATGCTAAGTGAAATAAACCAGTCACAAAAAGACAAATGCTGCTTCCTTCCATTTACATGAAGTAAGTAGAGTAGCCAAATTCATAGTCAGAAAACAGAATGGTGGCTGTCATAGGTTGAGGTGGGTGAGGAATGTGAAGTCATTATTTAAAGTGTATAGAACATTTTTTTTTGCAAATTGAAAAAAGTGTTTTGGAGATTGGTAGCACAACTGTTTGAATGTCATCAACACTAGTGAATTAGATATTTAAAAATGGTTATGATGGTAAGTTTTATGTTATATGTATTTCACCAACTCCAAAAACAACCTCACATTTGAAAAAAAGAAGTTTCGCCCATCAATCCACACCAGAACATTCTTTATGACTAGCACATATCTCCAGAGGATAGTAGTGCTGATGTTAGGCTTTAGATACTTACAGTCCACAACAATTCATACGTATGCTCTAATTCCAGGACCTTGTGGCAACTGTGGAGATTAAGAGGATATAGATGATTGCTATCAGCCTTATCATGTACCATCACATGGAAAATGGTGGCATATGGGAACAACTCTATCTTCCAACATCTTCCTTTTCTTTTCCTCTCTTTTCTGCCTAAGCAATGAACCAATTTTTCCACCAATTTCACAAATACTCCTGTCTCCTTACTACTTCCAATCCAAGAAACTGGCCTTTAGAGTCGGGGCTAATGTTAGTTAAAAAAGAAGGTAACTTAGCTAACTAAGTTTACATTACCTGTGTGAATGCCTGATAACCACTGTTATGGTTTGGATGTGAGGTGTCCCCCAAAAGCTCATGCGTGAGACAATGCAAGAAGTTTCAGAAGAGAAATGATTGTGTTATAAGAGTCTTAACCCGATCAGAGTGATAACTGAAGTGGTAAGGTATGGAGGAGATGAGAATCAAGGACATGGTTTTAGGGTATATATTTTGTATCTGCAGAGTAGAAACTCTCATTCTCTCTCTCTGCTTCCTAATTTTCATGTGAGCTGTTTCCCTCTGCCACAATCTTCTGCCATGATGTCCTGCCTCTCCTCTAGCACCAAGGAATGGAGCCTGCTGTTTATGGGTTGAGACCTCTGAAACATGAGCCCCTAAATAAACCTTTTCTCCTCCACAGTTGTTCTGGTTGGGTCTTTCAGTTGCCGCAGCA
>PVHX01000310.1:0-26471 GCA_004024805.1 Geosciurus inauris
GGATCCTGGCTTCTTGATGTGCAGATGAGTGCCCTAAATCCTTGTCCTGCATTCCACAGCTGTGGTGTGTGCCACAGCCCTAGCAGTCAAGTTGAAGGATTCTTTTCCTTGTAAGGATGGTTCTATTTTCCAAAGAGCATTCAGGTGGGTTGGAATATAAAAGAAAGAGGAGTCTTTTTATTCCTGTAGATTACATAGGAATGTAATATGCACATAGTACTAATAAATCAACTTTGTAGACAGTATTAACTAAAATTTCTAAACTGTCAGAATGTTTATCTTGGTGGGTGGGGGGAATTTGAGCGATTTTTCTTTTCTGAACTAGGAAAGTAAATTTGGAATCATATCTGTACATTTTTTTTTCCTCTTTCTTTTTTTTTTTTTTTTTTTTGGTACCAGGGATTGAACCCAGCAGTGCTTAACCACTGAGCCACATCCCCAACCCATTATTTTAAGACAGGGTTTCACTAAGTTGCTTGGGGCCTTTCCAAATTGCTGAGGCTGGCTTTGGACTTGTGATCCTTCTGCTTCAGCCTCAGGAGCTGCTGGGATTATAGGCATGCGCCACCTTGCCCAGCACACCTGAGCATTTTAAGTAAGGCATTTCTAAGTGAATTTTACTTGAAAAAGGAAAGGGGAAAAAATCCCAGAAAACATTCTTTCCTTTAAAATGAACCCAGAGGCCCTTGTGTTTAAGTACTGTGTTGCACTTAACAGGTTTCTCATCCTAACGGTCTCCTTAATTTAAGCAAGTTTGAAAATATTCAGATTAAAGGTAATTTGCATAAAACAGAGATTTTTATGGTTAGTTTTGGTATTTAGTAAATATTGCACCTAAATACAACTTCAACACTCATGTACTTGCTAGTTTCCTCACTTTTGTACACCATCAAAAGAATGCCTATATAAAAATGTTATGGATTGGGACAAAAAAAAATTCAATAACTTAACAAAATAGCAGTTTATTTTTTTTGCTTAAGTAATAGTTCAGAGTAAATGTTTTTAGTTAGGGGTTCCCTCTAAAGTCCTGACCTGGGAGAGAGAGAATCATTTCAATTCATATTCTTTTGCCAGGATCCAGTCACATGGTCACAGCTGATGGGTGTGTATGTGGTGGGGGGTGCTAGGAAAAACAGGGTCCTGCTGGCCAGTTGCTCAGAGTCCAACTTCATAGAAGCAGGAGGAACATGGCACTGCCAAAGTTGGGGAGACTGGGAGAGAAGTAGATTTTAGTGAAACAAGAGGATGTGAATTCAGTCTGAAATGCCTATGAGACATGTAGGCACACACAAACAGCACTGTGGAGTGCCAGAAGCAGAATCATCATTTTGAAAGGAGAGGATGGCAAACGACATACTGGCTACGTAAGATGAGGAGAGAAAAGTGTCAATGGATTTGGCAATGTGGTTGCTTGGTAACCTTGGGGAGAGTAGTGAAGGAGGTACAGGTTGAAGCAAAGGTAGAGTGAATTAAGAAAAAATGGTATTTCGGGAATTAGAACTCGCATATGCATTTGTAGATGAGAGCAGAGAGAGCACTTTTGAGAAGTTTTGCTGTGAAAGGAATTAGAAATAAAAGGAGTGGACTGGAAGAGATATGAGGAACCCGAGGGAGCCATCCTGCTGTGGGAGCCCCTGGAACACATTGTAGGGTGTTAAGGATGGTTCGGATGATACCAATGATAGCCAAAGGCAAATGGAGGACTGGGGCATCCAGAGCACGTGAAGAGGCATTTCCTCCATTGTGTCAGGAGGAAGGAGAAGAAAATAGATGCAAAATAGGTAGGCTAGGGACATTATACCATAGAGCAATATTCAGCAATAAAAAGAAATAGACTAATAGCAACTGAGTGGATCTCCAGAGCATTATAATAATAAAAAAAGTCAATTCCAATAGGTTACATGCTATATAACTCCATTTATATATGACATGCTTGAAATAACAAAATTAGAGAAATGAAGTGATCAGTGGGTTCCAGGGATGAAGGAGGGGTGAGGTGGGTGGGAAGCAGGTGTGGCTATAAAAGGGCAGCAGCATGAAGGATGCCTTTGGTTGTGGGAATGTTCTGTATCTTGACTGTATCCCTATCAGTACCCTTCTTGTGATATTGTGCTGTAGTTTTTCAAGATGTTCCCATGGGAGAAACTAGGTAAAGAAGAATATCTGAGCTCTTTCTATAGTCTTACTACTGCATGTGAATTTGCAGTTATCTAAAAATAAGTTTAAATTTTAAGATGCCTCTCCATATTACTATTTAATAAATTTGGGGTTTTTTGGTGGGGGAAAGGGTTGGGGATTGAACCAAGGGCCTCATGCATGTTAGACAAGTGCTCTACCACTGAGCTGCATCTCAGCTGCTTTGATTTTTAAGGGAGTTTAATAGACTTACTTGCTTTACTTTTCCTCAGTGCATTGTGAGAGACCTGAGTGGATGTCAAGATACAGGAGCTGAGAGAAGGAAGTGTGACACAGTTATGATGAATGGGAAGGGGGAGCTCTAAGTGTAGAAAGACTTCTAGGGTGCATTGCCACTCTCTCAGAATCAGAGATCAGGAATTGAAAGTGAAGCCTGTCTACATGTTTCAGGAAAAGGTTAAGGCCTCAGGGAAATGTTTGATCCTGGGAATACGGAATCCATGGGACATAGCAGAGATCCCTGGTCAAAGGCTATTCAAGAGAATGGTGGAGAGGGTGGACCTGAGCCTTACAGGAAAAAGAAGTTTTGGCAGCCATGGTGGGAGTTTTCAGGAGTGAGCCTGGACCGTAGTCTGGAAGCACGCAGTTGGGTGTGGTGGGGCTACAGAGTGAGTAGTGAATGGGCTACGTTTCCCCTTAACCAGCCCGTTCTGAAGGATGCCTGAAACATTAATGTTTGGAAATCTGGCACATTTTTGAAATTTTTAAGGGGCAAAGATCTTCACAATTCTTAAAGTCATTGCTTTCTTTTTATACTCTTTATTTGAGTCCATTGGCTCTTGGCTAATAGGGAGATAAAAACAGATCCACAAATAATTTATATTTAAAGTTTTACTAATTTTTTAAAAAAATCTTCTACTTGTTTTACTGTTTAATACTTATAAAGCTGTGCACTGAAGGCATATAATGAAGGGCAGGGAATCTTTTGGTGTAGTACGCTGTTTTAGAACTTATAAAATTGTGTAGTTCATCAGCCAGAGTTTATGAAGCTGGAGAATGTCTCTACCCATTTTTTTGGAGTCACCAGGCCATAAAAAGGTAATTTCATCAGTATCTTCTTCCTGGTGACAGTGCATGGTTTCAAGAATCCTTTAAAGCCATTGATGTTCTTTATAGCTCTTGTGTCAATCCATATATATATCACTATATAAATATTTTTATATATAAATAAGTTTATACATATATAAGTATACATGTATCTATATATAGATATATTTATATAATATATATATATATATATTTTTTCCTATCCACATGTTCTTCAGGGAAGGTGAGTATTTTGGTGTATTTTTGTGAGTGTCTGCAGTTTCTCTTGTCAGGGTAGGAAGGTCTCCTGAGACAGACTTAATGGAACACACAGATGTCAGTCACTTTGGCAGATGCTGCCTCCCAGTGACTCTCTGTCAAGGAACCTTCTGCTGGAGCTTATCTTCCATGCAGATGGTCTCCTGATGAGTCATTGCCCCTCTAAAGCGTTCATACCCAGCTTCCCAGGCCCTGGGTCACCTGCTGTGTAGTAGCTGCCAAGTTGCTACCATCTTTTTCACTGGCGGGTTGCCTGGTCCCCATGGACACTCCTTTAGGCATTTTGCACCGAGGAACCCTTCGGAGAGGTCAGGAGTCAGGCACAAAGGGAGAATTAATTAAGGAAATAGGCTTAATGTGGACTGGGAGAATCCAATGCATTTCCCTGACTCTGAGAAACATCTGAGAGAGGGGCTGTTTTCTTCGATATATTTGTGAGCTCCAGAGACTACTTCAGCAGTCTGGCTCTTCAGAGACCCACTTTATAATTCTGTATGGATAGGGTTCAAGGACTTAAAACAGTTCTGAGTGCTAATTCTGATGACCTTACAAGGGCTGGTTTATGTTTCTATGCCTTTTGTGAAGCAAAAGATAGGTTGGACCTTAATTCATCTTGATCTAGAATTTTGAGATTGCTAGGGCAGGAAATCAAACACAATTAAATCATTGCCACCTGCAAAAGAAGTTGGTCTTCTTGACCTTTAGGTAGGTGTATTGGATGTGGCAACCCAAACTCAGCAACTGAAATTATTCAAAGCACACCAAAGAAGAGAATGTCATTTCAAACTATTTGTTGGTATGTATGTGTCTAAATGTATTCCTATAAGGAGGCTGTCTAGATCAGTTAGCTAATGAAGAAACTTAACAAAAAGAAAACAAGAATTTATAGATGTCAAATCCACAAAGCACAATGCCTCAGTCCCCTTTGTGTTTTAGTGTGATGCTATAAATGATGGACTTGAGTACTTCCTGAAGAAAGAAATGAATTTATTGAATCCATACATCAAAAATTCAAGTTGTTTGCTCTTAAAATTCCCTTCAGAGTAAGAAACTGATTTCATTTCTTATAGCATTTTATCATCATTGAATTTTTTGAAGAGGTATAATCATTTTCTTTTTTGTTTTCTTTCCATTTTCTGGTTGGTTTCTTTCTTTTCTTTTTTTCACTTACTTGAAAATCTGTTTATTCTAATAAAAATTTTTTTTTGGCCTGAGCATGGCTGGGCCTGGTTTTCTATCCTTCACTTATTATACACGTTTAGGTCCCCAAAAGCTTGCTGATGCCAAGCTCGTCTCCTTAGACGCACAGCCCGTACGAGGTGAAGTGGTTTGAGCTCTCTTTGAGTCATTAGTATAAATGAAGAAACGCCAAAAATTGAACTGATTATATAATAATTAAGAGTGTGAAATCTTAATTGAAATCATAGAAATTAGCCGTAACTATTAGATCTCTCACTCAGCACTGGGCTTGGGAGGAAGAGGCAGATTGAGGAAGGCAAAGCCTGGGGAAAGCCATTGCCCGCCACACTGGGACATGTGTATGTATTAGACATAGGCAACTTCTAGCTCTTCTGGTGAACAAACAGCAATGCCACTGCATGGCTATGCATGTGAGGTGCCAACTGCTCATGTGCTGGAATCAGTAAATCAGACTGTGTGTAAATCTCCAGGACAATTGAGGCATAGTAGTTGGGTGTGATGCAGTAGTGGTTAAGGAACTGTAGATCAGAAAGAGAATAGGACACCTGAGTTAGGTGGAGTGGCATTTAAAAATAGAAAGCAATACACATGACTGGGTGGAGATACACCTTGACATCTTACACAGCTGTTTCAGCATGCAAGGGGAAGGAAGTAGCTGGGCATGGTGGCACATATCTGTAATCTCAGGATTTTGGGAGGCTGAGACAAGAGAATCGCAAGTTCAAAGCCAACTTCAGCGACGGCCAGGCACTAAGCAACTCAGTAAGACTCTGTCTCTACATAAAACACAAAAATAGGGCTGGAGATGTGGCTCAATGGTTGAGTACTCCTGGGTTCAATCCCCAGTACCAAAAAAAGTGGGAGAGGGAGGAAGTGCAGTGGGGATCTGTGGCCCAAGTTGCCAGCCCTGAGTCAACTACTAAGTTGCCATTGCTTTGCCTCTGATTCTCAGTGTCCTCATCTGTAAAATGGGTATTTGGGTCCTATCTTGTTTTGTGTTGCTTATAATAAAATACCTGGGACTGGGTGAGTTATGAAGAAAGATTTATTTGGCTTTTGGGGTTCTAGAATCTGAGAAGCACAACATGAAGTGGACACATCTGCTTGGCTTCTGGTGAGGGCCTTGTGCTACATCATGACATAAGCAGATGTGTGTGGAGGGAGCACGTGTGTGTGAAAAACAGAGGGAGACCGAGCTGGACAGAGAGAAGGAAAGGAAAGGAAGAGGACAGAGAGAGAGAAAGAGGGAATCACTTTGCTTTCTCTGTAACCACTGGCTGTGGAGGTGAGAGATCCAGCTCCTTGAGATTTAACTGGCTCTGGTGAGACCTAACTCCCAGGAGACCTCACCACCTCTCTAAGGCTCCACTACTTACTACCATTACACTGGGGATGGAGCTTCTATGTGGATTTTGGTGGGTCAAACCAGAGCATACCCTATAGCCTCAAGGTCCCTTTGAGTTTGAGCGGTAAATAATTTTAGCTACCCAGATGAGAGAGCAGGGTAGTCTTTTCAGAGAATGGTTTTCTTTCATTTTCTCTCACTTTCCAGACCTCATTCTTACCTGCCCCCCATACACACTTCTCTATCTTCTCTCTTTCTCACACACACACATACACTTCTGTGCAAGGTATGCTCCTTTCTCACTCACCTTCCCCTCTAGCAGAATATGCCAGTAGGTGTCCTGTCTCTGTCCTCTGAAACTGAGCACACAAGGCCATCCATCTCTTGCTTAAACCTTGTTTACGGTGAAGCCACTGGGGATGTAGATGTTCTTTAACTTCCTGGTTGGAAATTGACACCAATGTTGACTTCATGTCAGCGCTACAGGAAAGAGTGTAGGCAAAGAAGTGCCAATGCCACCAACTAGGAAGTTTAAAGATTTATAAAAATTAGTGTTTCTGATATATTAATGACTCAAGTGGTAGTAGCCTACATTCATCATTGTCATGTTCCATTGTCATTCTAGTGCTTAATCAACACATATTGTCAGGGATAAATTTATTTCCTTGTGTCTGCCTAGCTAGATAATTTCTGTTCTTTGACAGTGATGTCTCAGGCACCTGAGTCAGACCTAGGTCTTTATGGAGGTGGAGGGTAAGTACCCTGCTCGCTTTTAGCTGATTGCTGACGTGCTCACTGGGGAAAAACTTGTGAAAGAGAGAACAATACCATTTCAATGTCTGCTTTCTTCTGTATGAGTAAGAACACAGGTGGAATGATGCTATGGTTTGAATGTATCCCCTCCCAAATTCAGGTGTTGCCAATGTGATAGCAGTAAGAGGCAGAGCCTTTAAGAGGTGACTAGGCCTTGGGGTGCCTCCCTCTTTAATGGAATTAAAGCATCCCTACCACCTTTTTTTAATGTGATACTGGGGACCGAACCCAGGGGCGCTCTGCCACTGAGTTGCATCCACAGTCCATTTTTAGCTTTGACACAGGGTCTTGCTAAATTGCATAGGCTAGCCTCAAACTTGGAATCCTCCTACATTAGCCTCCCAAGTAGCCAGGATTACAGGTGTGCATCACAATGCTAGTTAAGACCCATTTTTTTGGTGGGGGAGAGATACTAGGGATTGAACTCAGGGGCACTCCACCACAGCCACATCCTCAGTCCTATTTTGGATTTTATTTAGAGACAGGGTCTCACTAAGTTGCTTAGTGCTTCGCCATTGCTGAGGCTGGCTTTGAACCCACAATTCTCCTGTCTCAGCCTCCAGAGCTGCTGGGATTAGAGGCATACACCACTGTGCACAGCTTATTTTTTGTTTTTGAGACAGAGACTCCACTAAGTTGCCCAGACTAGTCTTGAATCTGGGATTCTCCTACCTCACCCTCCCAGGTTGCTGGGATTATAAAGCACACAACTGTGCCCCTAAAGCACATGATTTTTAAAGCCCATTCATTTACATTTAAATTCCATTCTAAACACCTCCATGTTACTTTTTACAAACTCTTTTACTTTTTCTCTCTCCCCTGATACCTTGAGGACTTTCCTTTTATATATCCTCAAAGCAAAGCTCTACACATTACAAATACTAAGTGCTCAGTAAATAGAGTGCAGATTATATATGGGATGCTCAATTAAATTTCAATTCAAATAAATATTTTTAGTATATAGTATGTCCAATGCAGCATTTAGAGGATACATATTCAAATGCATTTGAATTCAAATTTTTTTAGGCATTTGTATTTTTATTTATTAAGTTGGCCCATCCAATCAGTAAATATTGGAACGGTTCTGTAGCTAGGCATTATTAGACATGTTGTCTCATAGATGCCTGCATGGCATGAATGGCCAGGGGTTACAGGGGTCACACACAGTGCAATATCCTTTTCATGTTTTATTTTTCCTCTCTAGCTACTTAGTTATGTTGGAATCTGGGCCATCTTTGTGGATGACCCCAAGCAGATTTAATCTCTAGGATGTGTGAAGGTCTGTGTGCCTATGCCCCATTACCATGCCTTCAAGATAGTCACAGTGCTCTCTGTGGATTCAAATAATGGAGATTAAAGGTATTTAAGGGAATGGCTAAAATAAAATGGTCAGGCTTCAGACCTTGAGAGAGGAACATTTGTAGGGTGACTGGAATGACCACATGGCTGTTTTCCTCTACCTCAACCCACTGACTTCTCCATAAGCATAGCTGAATTGTCTAAAAAGGAATGTTGAGGATCCTGGCAAAACTCTTACTGTAAAATATGAGGCACTGACCTTGGAATTCATAGCTACTTAATGTCATCTGAGCTTTCAAAAGTAGTCAGTGGCTAAGTAATAGACCAGAAATGAAAAGGCTGAATTCCAGCTCTATACCTGCCATTCATTTTCAGGCAGTGCCGAGGCAATCATGATGCTAATCTTGGCTTTGATTCTTCTCTCCTTAAAAACAAGGACATTGTTATTTTTGCTAAAGCATGTTGTTAGGATTTAATGCATGATGTGGGATCACTGCTTGTATAACAATATTGCCCAGATCCTCTTGCCAGATAGTGTGGGCATGAACTAACCTTCCTAGTAAGTGAGATGGGAGGGCAGGTTATACAGTTGCTGAGACCTCTCACTTCAGATCCAGGAACCTTGAATTGCTTGCCATTTGGAGGAGCTGGAGATCTATTAAATAATGTTTCTGAATGAGTGGTTTATGGTTATATTCTAGAGTTCTTGCTTATTCATTAATCGATATTAACAAGCATTTTTCTTTCTTTCTCTTGTTTTGGTACTAGGGATTAAACCCAGGGGTACTTAACTACTGATCAACACCCCAACACATTTTTTTTAAATTTTGACATAGGGTCTCACTATGTTGCTTAGGGCCCCACTAAGTTGCTGAGGCTGGCTTTGAACTTGTTATCCTCCTGCTTCAGCCTCTTGAGCTGCTGAGATTACAAGTGTGCACCATCACACCTGGCTAACAAGCATTTCTTATAACTAAATATTACATTCTTTAGGGAGCAAACATAGACATTTTTTTTGAGGAGAAAGAATTTGAAATCTTTTTGGAATACACCCAGCATGGTACTGGAAGCTATTCCAAAGAACTATACATGGAAGCATGATTTTGTGAACTAGGCTGTATATAGAAGTTTCCTTATAAAAATACAGAACCTGTTAGGAAATTTGGGCTGGTCTAAATATTTCTGCTTAGATGGTGATGTAGAGTTGTTTTTTTTTTAAATACTTTCTAAGGCTGCTTTTGTCCTTTTTGTTTCTTTTATAAAGCTTCTGGTCCCCAACTCCTCCTTGGCCTCCTTTATAACTGTTTAGATGTAAGGCAGTTGTCAAAAATGTTCAGCATCACAGGATGGCCAGTGACATTTGAATGTATCAATTAAAGCATCTGTGTGTGCAAAGAAGTATTATTGAGCCAGTTTCATAACGTCTCCAAAAAGTAAGAGACTAAATACAAATTGTTCTCTAGTGTAATGAGGTTAATCAGCTTACTTTGAAAATATACACCATTTTGCGGAGGTGGTAGACTCTTAAGTTGGAAATCGTTTTTAGAAAAGAAAAATTAAAGCCAAGAGAAGTGATGATCTCCTCCATAGCAAGTTTGAGGCCTGTGAGTCTTTTTTGTTATTGTTGTTATAAAACAAACAATTGGACAAAATTTGAGTACTCTTCTAGGCAGTGTGGAAAAGTGTGGAAAAATATGATCCCTGGGAGAACTATATGTGAGACAGAATGGAGATTTCAGTATGTGATTCTGTAAAAGGTTTCAGGTATGGGATATTGTACTAGGTATGACCAAGGGCTACAAGGACAGATGAGATCCCATTCTAGTACACACAAAATTTACAATGTAGTGGGGCATATTTTATCCAGAAACAAGTGGCACTTTGTACATTTGCACCTACATGGAGAAGCAGGTATTGTGATGGGGGGGGGGGGGTAAGGCCAGTAGCACCCCTGATTGTGACTTCAGTGCCAATAGTAAAATGGATAAGGTGTCCTGAAATGGTGCCTGGAACCCCCACTGAGTGCAAACTGTGTTCAATAGTATACTTATCACTTTACATGTGTTACTATCATCTAGAGGTAAGGAAAGGGAATCTCAGAGAGGGAATGCAATTTATCCAGGGTCCTAGCTAATGAATGGTGAAGCAGGATGCAAATCTGTGTCTAGATGCTTTCCTACTTTGTGCTCCTGAGTCCACCTGGTGAATGGAATGAGAACCAGTTATTCACAAAGTGTCTGGTGCTGGACAGAATTTGACCCAATCTGGAGATGACACAATGGGGAAGACCCTTGCTAAGAAGAGCTATTTAGCAATGGAAAGTGGAGGGGATAAGAAGTCATTGTTTATTGTAGCCTTCTATTTGCCTTATGGTATGACAGTCTCTCTCTCTCTTTTTTTCTGACAGTCTCTTTTATATTGTTATATTGTATGCATATATGAATATGTAAATGAATCCTACCATTATGTACATTTACAATGACATTCTGAATTAGTTCTCATGATTGCTTCCTGAGACTGGCATCATTTCCATCTGACAGAATACTTATGAGAAACTGAGGCTTAGAAGGTTAAGAAACCATGGTCACAAGCTACAGCATAGCATGGTTAGGGTTTTAATTTAAAATATGAACTTTGTGACTGGGGTCAAGTGGTGTTAGACTCAAAGTCAAGAGTTTGATTTCATGAGTTTAGAAATTGAGGCTATTTCCAGGATCTGCAGGGGGCATTAAACACATTTAGATGGAATGAAATTTTTGCAAGGATGGCACTAACTGGGTTGAGAAACCCATATGTGCCAGGGAGGGGGATGAGCTGACTCTTCCTTATTTGATGATTATTTTGAACTGGCCAACGTACTTGTCCTTGGGGAGGTTTCAGAGAGGTGTGAAGATAGCAGGTATGAAGAAGGAGGAGGAGGAGAAAGAGAGAAGGGGAGTGACAAGTACTTTAACAGCTGCTCCACATATCCACAAAATGACTCTGAGAAAAAATGGTTCGATTTATTTGCCTTTTCCTTCCATATATCTTGCCAGCAGCATTCATCAATATCTGTCATTTCCCAGGGGGTTTAGACATGTCTAGCAATTCATTCTACTGAATTATATTTCAATACACGAATGGAGGGAGGCCAGATTGCAGATGTTAACTCTGACCCCTGCCCAGCATCGCTCAGACACTGCCACCACCCATCTCCTCGGGTACCCTTGCTCAGGCGGACATTTATTCTGAGCAACACTGTTTGGTGTCAGATTCTTGTTACCACGTTCTCATTAGAGTAGGCTCTATTTAATACTTCTTTAAAAATCAATTTTACATTGTCACATTTGTCTTTGGTCTGTGCAGCTGGAGTTTAGGGTCAAATCATTATTTTTAAATAAAAATTTCTAATCCAGAAAACCACCACCTGAAGGGAGACTGCCTTGGTGGTCTAGTTGCAATGGGAAATTGGTGACCAGGGCTGGGACTCATTGCAGATGCAGAATGGGAGAATTTTCTGGGTGTTGGTACACTGAAAGGGAATGTCATAGTACAAATGTTATAGCTGCTGAGGGGAGATGCAAATCAAAGGGAGATCAATAGAGTACAGGAAAGGGACCAGAGCAAGGGAGGAGGGTTGGGGAATTATATTGGCCAAATTATATTGTTATATTGTATGCATATATGAATATGTAAATGAATCCCACCATTATGTACATTTACAATGCACCAATTAAAAAATGGAAAAAAATGCATACACTTAATAAAAGGAAAAAAAAGGAAGCATTATAACTAAGCAAGCTCTATCAACCTGTATTAACTAATTTGATCCTGATATTTGTCCTTCCTAGAATTTGAGAGTTAATCATGGCAAATGAGAAGAAATACTGCATTAAGTAAAAAAATTAAGGGAAAGTAAGAAAAAAAAAAAGGCCAAATATCTCTATATGACTTTGAATTGTTTCCATTTAGAAATACACTGGGTTGGCATTTTTGTGCTTTTATCATAAAATGGCAAGGGTAGCAGGGTGGCTATTTGGGATTGAGGGTAAAGAAACCACTGCAGCCTTGAATCACCTTGCCATATTGCCCCAGAAGTTATTTTTTGATTTAAAACTGCAGCTCTGATTGACAGTGGCAGTGGCAGCTTGAGATTCTGCTCCATAGCCTCATGGTTTGTCCAAAGGCTTTGATTTCTGTATTGTAGACATGTGTGTTCTGTTATTTTTCAAAAGCTCCAGCTCTCAGTGACTCCTTAAAACATTTGTCATGTACCCAATCTGTCTGGGTTTGCCCAAGAGAAGCTGCAAACTTCTGATGCCTGCTTCCCTTAGTCCAAGCTTCATTTCAAAGTATGCCTCTAGCTTTTTCACCAGGCTCTTGTAGTTAGTTATGTTGCTTTGACATTCATTCTATGTGAAATATAGAATGGTGGTGATAATATTCTTAAAAGTAAACTGGGCCTCTCTGTATTTGAATCTGATAGCAAAGTAGGTAATTTGATGGAGACCTTGACGCCCCATTGGTACCCCCTGCTCTGATACCAACCTCCCAAGACACACACACTTTCTTGCTCAGCTTCTAGTTGCCTTGTCAACTGGAGATCACTGATCAGTGGTCAGTACTGTCTTTAAGGACTCAGGGTCAAGAGTCTGCTTTGGAATTCTTACATGAGAAAACATACTGCACTCTTTTCAAAAGCTAGAACAGCAGCTCAATATAGGAGTCAGTGAACTTGAGCACTCTCTGGTCACAGGTTTGTTGGTTTCTCAAATTATATTTATTTATGCCATTAAGAAGAATGATTTAGCAGCACTGTTGATGCAGTCTAGGTAGAGGCAGTCTTTCGCAATGGGGGCAAGAAATTGGAAGGCAGTCACCCATATGAGCAGAAAGATGAAAGGAACCATGTCCCTCTGTTGTACTAGCACCACTGAAGATGAATAAAGGGAGGCTATAATTGCCTTCGAGGACTAGAGTCATGACAACCAGGAACAAATGTTTAGGAGTGAGCAATGGGGCATAGAAGAAGAATCTCTGGATGATGATGGCGTGCACCTTAGGGCATGGCTGCTGAGTCATGGATTCTGCCCAGATTCAGCCAATGACTTGTCGTGGTCCTTACTTTTTCTTTATTTCTAAAGTTAGGAGGGTTCTTTAAAAATTCAGTTCCCCTGACTTGCAAATGATTTGAAGGACTCAAGTTATTAAGTGTAATTTGCAATAGTGGGTGTCTATGTAGGTTAATGTGGAGACCTCCCTTTGACCAAAAAAAAAAAAAAAAGGATCCCATTATTTTTTCCTCCATATGGCATAGTGGTTTTGGATAAGCCCCTTAGGATTTGTGTGTGTGTGTGTGTGTGTGTGTGTGTGTGTTGTGGTAAAGCATACATAACAAAATAAACCATTTTAAGTGCACAAGTTAGTGGCATTAAGTACATTCTCATCATTGTGCAACCATCACCACAGTTTACCTCCCGAACCATTTTATCATTCCATACTGGAACTGTGAACCCCTCAAATAAGGATTCTCTGTTCTTCCTCCCCCAGCCCCCAAAACCACTTTCTATCTCAATGAATTTGACTATTCTAGATACCTCATAGAAATGGAGTCATACAACGTCTGTCCTTTTGAGACTGATTTATTTTATTTAGCATGGTATCTTCAAGGTTCACCCATGTCATAGCAAGTATCAGAATTTTATTCCATTTAAAGATTGTGTGCATGTGTGGGCATGTGTACACACCATGTATGTATATACACCATGTTTTGTTTATCCATTTATTCACCCATGGACATTTGGATTGTTGGTACTTTTTGTCTATTGTGAATAGTTCCACTGTGAACATGGGTATACAAATATGTTTTTGAAGCCCAACTTTCACTTCCTTTCTATATACACCTAAAAGTGAGATTAAGCAAGGGAAATTTTACCAGGCAGTGGGGTGGTAGGAATTTGAGCTTTCAAATCTACTTCCTCCTAGTGTAATGGAGGATGTGAACTTTCTGGGAGCTGCTGTGAGAACTATCAGTAGATGCTAAAGGAGCAGTGGGCTGGTAGCTGTAAATCTATAGAGATATAGGCTGAGAGAATACGGTCTTTCAACAAAGCATATGGCCCCATTTGCCTTTTCATGGCACCAAATACAAGGGGGCTTACTGTTGCTCTTTTTGTTTCCAGCCCTTTAGCCTCTGCAATGCTACGCCCATTCTCCCTAACACCCTTACATTGTTCCCTTACCTCCCCAAACCCCTGAGAGCAATGCATTGGTACTTTAGCTTCCCTCTTTTCCTGGTTGGTACCTTTGAGGGGTAAACAAATCTTTTCAGAGTTCTTATGTATAATGGAACACCAGAAGTCATATCAAAACAGTTCTTTAAAAAAATATAGTTATTTGGTCTTTTTTTTTTTTTTTTTTGATGTCCTACTTGTAGTCCAAGAGAAATAACCCCAAATGTAAGATGGTGGGCTGATGACTCAATCTGTGCACTTCAGGTGACATGGAGCTTTTTAAAATGGGAGCTTTCAAATCTAGTCAGGTGCCATTATTCCTCAATGATAAAGTAGATCTCCAGCGGCTATATTTAATTCTTTATATGGCCATTCTGGGAAAGTTATTGCTGACTTGGTGTTTTCCTATTTCCTAGGGATAGTTGTACCTTTGGGGTGCCTTGAAAGCATCTCATCTGAAAGCATGCATTTATGAAGTTTCTGCTTCTAGTTTCTTGGAATTCAGGATGAAAATACAGGAAAGCACACTCAAGGAGAGGTCATATATAACCTAGATGGAACCAAGGCACAATCTGTGTTTAGACTGAGTAATCTATTCATACTAATATATAACCCTAGAAAGCTGCAAGACCTCCCACTCTCACTCTGTGCAGTCACAATAATCAGCATAAAAAGTTCTAACAATCCATATCTCTGTGTTTAAAATCTTATAGGTTCTTATGTTAGTCTGGTCAACTAATTCCAGCTTTAAAACAGATCTCCCTTTATTGCTTCTAAACTCTAGTTATAACAGTAGAAAATATTTAATGTATGTTAATGAGCATGGCAGGATCTTAGAAACATGTTTCTAAAGAGCATAGAGCTGATCAAAGTTCCATTTGGAACAAGCAGCTCAATTTGGTATTAAAACACAGCAACCAGATTGCTAGACAAGCTCACCTCTCATATGACAAATTGGAAATGGTATTATCCATTAATTTCTACCCTGTGCAGCTGAATAATGCCATTGACAGATGCTAATTTTCTTAAATTGTAGGCAGCAAATGATGCATGAATATAACAGCAACACACTTTCTAGAGGCTCTTGGTAGTCATCAGAAAGGGAATTTATATAAAGTTTGATGTAATCACTACCAACTATGGTACTATGTTAGCGCCTTCTAATGACTGCCTTAAATCCATCTGTTGTCCTCTTTTTCCTATTAACACTAATGGGGGTCTAGGCAGGAATAAAATGTCCCATGTGTTGTATTAACAGACCCTCCAATTTGTAACATTTAGATGATTGTTAGGAAAAATCTATGTACAAATAATAGTTTCTAAAATTTTATCCATTATAGGATTATAAACGTTTCATCGTATATGTATATAAATGCTTCCTAATTTATTTTTTTGCTTAACAAGATTTTATTTCTTCCTCACTTTGTAATCCAATGTATGTTGGGTTGTTCTTTGCACTTTTTATTTTTAAAGCTTGTTGGATTGCATTAATTTTCTAAGATATTTTCTGATTTAGACTTTCCAATAACCATGTTAATTTGCACCAGTTTTACAGCTGAGGAATCTGAGGCCTGGAGAAGTTTGCGACATAGTAATGGAATCAGCTGTGGGGTACAGAATTGGAAATCAGCCATCTGACTCTAAAGTCCCCCAAAACTAGAGCAATTAATTTTTACTGTTGCTGGCAAGGGCCTTTCTGTCCTGTTGGTTGAAGCTGGAACTGTTTTTGAATGTCCAAAGTGTTATCCTTTGGTTTCAGCTCTGTTAGGCTAACAAAGGAATTGAAGGCATTCCTTTAGTTGATTACCAAGATTGGATTTATACATGAGCTAGCAACAAGTGAGACATACATAATAATGTTAAATTCAACAGTGATTCCAGAGAAAGACAAGATAGCATGCGAATCTTGTTATGGGTTTACCAGTTTGGTAGGAGTTTACCAGTCTGGTACCAGTGTGCTTACTTACCTTGAAGTACTTACATTGAAGTAACCTGTGAGATTTAACAAAATGGATGTGTTTAAAATGTGACTCAGTGTACAGAGAGAAGGAGTCTGAGCCTGAGTCCCTTCATTGTGCTCAGGGTACTGGTTCAGGATTCTGTCCAGAGGTTGACTGCCTGCTGGGCCATGCCTGGTCTCAGTGACTCAGTATCCTAGCAGATGATTGTCCTGCACTGAGGATTATACAGGAGCAGGTCCTGATGAGGAGGAGGTTCTGCACGGTTCTTCCTTTCCCATTACCTGACTCAGACCTCTTCCCTGGCTTCTTGCTTTGCCAGCCAGGACCCTTGGAGTGTCCTCATCATTACTTGGGCTTTAAGGACTGCCATTTTAGGGGTGGAAGGAAAGTGCTCCTAGGTAGTTTACCATGTGAGAGTATGGAACACATGTTTGATACGAACTATTAAAAGTAATTGTAAAATATCATATACAGGAAATAATAGGAAATAACTCAGTATAACAGCATATAGCTACCAGCCAGTTTTTATCAAAGCTTAATATTTGTTACATTCTTCAGATACTACTAAAAGAAAAAAAAAAGAAGACTAATTTGTACAATTTTTCAGTGTACTAAAATATTTTCCCTTTAAAATTTTCCCTAATTATTCTAGATTGTCCAGATGTTTTTGCATCTACCCTTAATTTTCTTGAAAAGAAAGAATATGGGGCAGAATGGAGGTGAGGCCAGAGGGATTCTCTGTCATTTAAACCTTGACATCGTGTACCTTCTATACCCTTTCAGGTCTCTCTCCAAAACACAAACAAAAGAAATACAAGATCAAAGACACAGGAAAAGACCCAGAAGGGACCTCCCCGCAAATCTATGCATTCAGATTACTGAGTAGGTTGATATATTTTTAACAAGTGAGGTCCCCCAGCTAGAGTTATTAAAGAAACCATTTGTTCAAGTCATACTAATGCCGATTTCCTAACTTCAGTCTGGTTTTGCTGTCCTTTCTCATTAAAGCCCTACTTGGAGACTGAAAGGCGAAAATTCCTCAAATGCCCCTTAATCCTGCTTTTAGTTCACATTTCAAAATAAGGCAAGGAAAAAATTAAAAAAATGGATTTTAAATGTAATATTCCCTTCCAAAAAGTATGTCTGAATGTCTTTGAGACTGTGATCAGAATCACAGAGGGTAATTAATTATATTTGAGTTTTCAGTGACAGTGTTCATGTTCCAATTAATTGACAGTGGCTGTGTTTATTTGCTTGGAAAAGGTCATAATCTCTTATGTGCGGGTGGCAGGGAGCAGGTGACAAAAATCAATGTGATCCTATTTTTGCAAGAAAATGTAGGTTGTGTTGTAGAAAGTCTGAAGGAAAATCAGAGACATGTCCAGAGCCATTTCTCTGGTGGGATCCTAAGTGATTTTTTTCTTTGTATATTTGTGCGTGTTCTACTTTTGAATGAAAAGAAACCAAACCCAACCAGAATAGATTCTGTTCATCTTTACTACTGTTACAGCTAAATAGCTAGTGTCTACCAGTGCTTTACTCACACAAGGCTCTCCATAATTCTACATAGTCGATTGTGTCATCTCCATTTTGGAGATGGAAAAAAACAAGACCAAGAGAGGTTGATTAACTTCCTCCCCAAATGTCCTTTGTCTACAGGGAAAGATCTCAAAAGCACGTCTAGTGTTTGTTTATCCAGAGCCTGTACTTTCATTGTGTAATAAGAGAAGGAAAGATCAATTTTGGCAAAATAAGGTGCCATTTTTACCTCTGTAATCAAAATACAAATTTCTGAAAGCACTTGGGTTAAATAAATCATTAGATCACTTAACCTGGGCAATGAATGCTCCCAGTTCCCATGGTTTGATAATGTTGGTAGTTAATAGATTGTAATAGTTATTAACCAGTGGGATGTGCTTGTTAGGTGTATATTTAAGGGAAAAAGAAGGAACAGATGTTACTGAAATAAAGCTAGAGTCCTCACAAATCTGGCCTCCAACGAGAGACCATCTTTTTGTTGTCCCTATGTTTTCTGGGGAGAAAATGCTCACTTACCCTGTCATCATTCAATAAATGATAGCCAGTCAAGTGCTAGTACTGGAGCAAGGCAGATAAAAATCCGACAGGGACTGTTTTTGCTGAGCTTCATTACTATGTGCATTACTGTGGCCACCCTAACTTTCCTGAAGTCAAAAATCTCCTTCCTTATATATGGATGCTGGTCTAGGTCTAGTCCCTGTACCAAGGAATTAACAGTGTGAATTGGTTCAGCTGTTTGACTTTTTAAAGCATACACAGTGTACATTAGAGTTCAAGGTTGATGGAAATTGTTCAGTGAACCTAGACTGACATTGATGTCCTGATTTATGCAAATGAATATCATTATGTATGCCACAGACATGGTTGGATGGCCACCAACACTTCAGAGAAAGAAGCTGGGGAAAGGGGCATCAGCCCCACCTCACCTTGAAAGAATTCCACCCCTTCCTTTTGTCGGTCATAATCTGCACTGTATAGACTCTTTTTCAGTTGACTCCTAGATCACTTTCCGAATTACAGTTTTTCAAAGAGCATTTATAAGTGTACACACTTTTTACCATGATGCAGGGAACACTTTTTGTATTAAGGTATATCCTCCACACATTCCTGCGGAATACACAGATGGGAAAAACCACTTCATCCTACCCTGATGAAGCGACATGTTCAGGAGATCAAGAGGTTTGCTTGGGTCTCTGTGGAAAGTCAGGGTCAGAACACGCGGGTCGATCTCTTGACTTGAAACAGTTTTTCTCTGATTGTTAACAACATAATCTAACCCAGTATGGCAAAAGTAGTAGAGAAGATGGCTAGGAAGAGAACTAGCACTGTCACAGAACTACTATCGTCTGCCTGTGACTTACACTATCTTTTTTTTTTTTTAACCCCAACAGGGCGGTACCTCCTTCCGAACACGGTGGCCGGCCAAGCCTGGCCAGCCTCTGCAGAGACATCCAACCTCGTGCGCATGCGCAGCCAAGCCCTGGGCCAGTCGGCGCCCTCTCTCACTGCCAGCCTGGTGAGTGTGCATGTTGGCCGGTCAGGGTGCTCCAGTCCACCACCTGCCTGGGGTCTACTTAGGTTTATTGAGTTTAATTTGGTCCAGAGTTACACACATGGGGCACTATGCACAGATTTGGCAATGTGAAATACTGTGCTTTCAATGTGCTAATAATGTTCACCCCCACCATTCACATATGGAGTATTTCCATTCGCCACCCTTACTCCCAAAGAAATGGAAATATTTGTGGCCTTTCTTCTTTCTTGAAAAAATTTACTTAATTTCAAGCTTATAGAAAAAGTATAAGGATAAGATAAATACATAGAGCTCCACTTTATCCTATATCTAGATTCAATTAAATAACATCTTGCTTGATTTGTTTTATCACGTGCTTTCTCTGTATATAAATATATCTGTATGTATGTATACTTATGTACATCACATTCATATACTTTTGGAATTTTTTTTTGGTATCTATATTACAGCTCTTTGTTATCACAGTTAACAACCTGAGTTAATTTGTGGCCAACACAATTCTATTATCTACTTTGCTATCTTTATTTCAGTTTAATCAGTTGACTCAATTATGTCTTTTGTAGCATTTTTCCTCCTCCAGTGTAGGATCCAACTTGTGGTTATGTGTTGTATTTAATTGCCTATCTCTTTAGTGTCCTTTAATCTGGAATGTTTTCCATATCTTTTGTCTTTCTTTTCTTTAAGTTGTTGAGAGTATTTTTTTGTACATTTATATTTTATTTATTTTTATGTAGGGTTGAGGATTGAACCTAGTGCCTCACATGTGCTAGGGAAGTGCTCTACCACTGAGCTATAATCCCAGCCCCTTTTGTCTTTTCTGACAGATATTTTTGCAGATCTTTTTTTAATGGAACACTCCTCATATTATATTTCTCTTTTGTTTCCCATGGTGAGATTCAGGTTTTAGCATTTCAGACCAGAATCAGGCATTGGTGATGTGTCCTTAGGGCATGATGTCCATCTGCCCCTCACTATGATGTTAATTTTGATCATTTTAGTCAAGGTGTTACCCAATTTTTCCACTGTAGTTATGTCTTTTCCCCCTCATAATCTATAAGCAATCTGCAGGGAGATACTTTCAAGGCATGCAAACATGCTTATCATAAAATATTTCTCCTACATTTACCATCTGTTAGTGATTCTTGCTAGGATCATTCTTTTCTAGGATGATTTAAAATGGTATGGGCTAGGAGTATAGCTCAGTAGTAAAGTACTTGTTTAACTTACATTCCAGCCTTGGCACTGGTGGGGAAGAAAAAAGTTGGCTTTTCCCACACCAGTACTCTCCATATTTAACAGTTGGCGCATGGAATATATATGTGTGTATTTATTAGCAATGCTCTTTTCTTTTCTCCAGGTATGTATGTATGTATGTATTTAATGGTGCTGGGGATTGAACCCAAGGCCTGTGCATGCAAGGCAATCATTCTATCAACTGAGTTACATCCTCAGCCCTAGACCTTTATTTTTAACCATAATGCTTATTAGAATTTTTGTTGTTGTTGTCAGTGGGCATCTTACTTCTCCACCTGAAACTTAGTCGCAGCTTAGAAAAATGTACAAATAAGTTAGCTTTTACATGGGTGATAGAGTGGAATGGCATGGAAATAGATTTTTAAACATCTTTTAATGATTTTTATTATTGTAAATAGTATGTATTTTACAATAAAATTAAATATTTATTGTAAATAATGTGTATTTTTTATTGGTACTAAATTATACTGGATTTTTGAGAATCTTAAAATAATGTACTGAGATTTGATTTAGGTTTTTTTTTTTTTGGTACCTGGTATTGAACACTTAGGGACACTTAACCACTGAGCCACATCCCCAGCCCCCTTTTATTTTTGATTTTAAGACAGAGTCTTCATAAATTGCTTAGGGCCTCACCAAGTTGCTGAGGCTGGCTTTGAACTTGCTATTCTCCTGTCTCAGCCTCTTGAGCTGCTGGGATTACAGATGCTCACCACCGTACTCAGCTCTGAGATTTGATTTAGGTCTAGCCTCTAGTGCTGCTTTTTCCATTAAGTAATTGTATAAACGTACGCAAGTCACTTAGTTTCTCAAATGTTATCACCTCATCTGCAACTGCAAGATGAAAAGATGTATTAAATAGTCTATGAAATCCCTTTCAAGTCTGAAATTCTGATTATACTCTCAAAATAATTAAAATTCTGGTGCTGAGGTTATGGCGCAGTGGTAGCGTGCTCGCCTAGCATGCGGGAGGCACTGGGTTCGATTCTCAGCACCACATAAAAATAAAATAAAAAGCTATTGTGTCCACCTACAACAAAAAAAATAAAATATAAAAAAAATGATTAAAATTCTGAATTATGGAATAATTATCTCCAGAAAAGTATTTGTTATAGGATATTTCATGACTTCAAAATTAACAATTATCCTTTAGCTACAAGTCTTTTTTCTGATGGGACTTTTTGTTGTTGTTTTTTCTTCCATGGTATTGGTGACTGAAGCCAGCACTTGGCACGTGCTAGGCAAGCATTGTACCATTGAGCTGCATCTCTAACCCTTGAGACTTATTTTTAAAGATACAGTTAAAGCGATGATAGATAGCATTTTCCACCATCCCATCCCCCTGTTCAAAGTGACTTTTTCTCCTTAGGGTTTGTTAAAAGCTTATTTGACTGTAAGAATTTACTTTTTAAGAGGAAAATACCTTATGATTCATGATTTGTCTTTTTTGACAGAAGTGTTTTTCAGCCACTAAAATATTATGCTTAACACACAAATAGTAATCTTTTAAGCTCATTGCCAAGTAAATCATTCTGATTAAAACAATACTGTCACCAACTATTGTATCTTAGTACCTAATAGTGGTAGTCACACACCCAGGTATAGAATCTGATTTAATCATTGTTAAAATGCAAGTCAGGCCACCTAAGATATTTGGGAATAGAATACAAAAATAAGAATAATTAATAGAAAGCATAGAAGAGCATTGCTTGAAATTTGTCAGATGACTATTATCAAAGAATGTCTTTGATTATTAGCTGATACACCTGCAAGTTTTATGTTCATAGTGTTTGCTTATGATCAACTGGAGAAAAAGCTGAAATATCATATCATATAGAACAACTTTTCAGTAGTTGGGTGGTATGTAACAAGTCCAAATGCTAGGAACATTAATATGTCTGTTATTATCATGTTATGGATAAATCTGGGCACAGAAGAATATAATTGGTATTTATTGCTAAATAGTGAAGATTGAACATTTAACTCTCATCATATCTTTCTTTCCAGAGGGTTCTTTAATTCCTAATTGTAGTCTATGGAAGATTCTTCATCCCCCACCTTCTGTTGTATAAGGGTGGCATAAGCCAGAGGAGAGTTGCCCAGCTGAGCACCATCTTGATTTCCTTGTCTTCTGCAGTGATGTTTCACTATGATATTTAAATATGTCACTCAGGTACAAATTAATGGTCTTTTTTGCTGTTAGGACCCTTTGTAGGACCACACAGCTAAAAGGACATTAAAGTTTTATCTGCTTCACGTATCTACCATGTTTGAATTGAATTATGTCTAAATTATGCCTGCAGATTACAGCTAACAGATTTGCTAGAAAATGATGCTGAAGAGGTGGTAATTGACATATTTTAGGTCTCTTTTGTTTTTCTTCTCCCCATCTTCACCTTGTCTTACAAGGAAGCTGAAGTTTGTGGAGGTACATTGCACAGTAGAACATGCCCCACTGACTAATCCTGTCCTCCTGGCCACTATTCCTACCCAGTAGCCCCATCTTAGAGCTGTAAGTCGTCATCTCCCTGATTCCCTTAGCATTTATCATGGTGTACCTCTTTGTTCTTTGTGTGTATGACTGATATGTCCCTGATAGACTGCAAGCTCCTTGAGGGCAGAATTCTTACCTGATTGATTTTCTATTCCCTACTGCTTTTAGCACAATACCTTGAACATAGGAGGCATTCAGAAAAATTATGTTGAAAAAAATAATAATTCCTGGAAAAGTGACAGATTCCTTTAGTTGCAAGGTGAGAGTAGTGGTGTGACTGTGCCTTAATGGGTGGCCTGGTAAGACCATTCATCTAAAATCATTCTGGTTTGCTCTGCACTGTGCCTCTTACAAGTACCATTAGCCTTAAAGTCCATATGATAGGCCAAATCTCATTTAATCCCACATCAGCTGCTCAAAAAATGATGGCAACAAAGTTGTGAAGAGATTATCATTGTCTACATTCCAGGAAGTTTCATTAATCTGCTTTTAAGCAATCATGATTATAGTCACATTGGTTTAAGTATTTTGTCAGTTCATTGAATAAGCTGAAGCAATATGTGTGTCCAAGTGTGGAAAAATTAGAAAAATAAGGGATCAAAATGGTTTATGTCCAGGTGACAGCATTACTCTTGATATAACAGAATTCCATGCTCCACTGCAACAACATTTCAGAAAAGTGTACACTCTCCACCTGATAGGTATTAATATGTTAGTAAGATATAAATGAAGGCCTTGTGGTTTGGTACATATGAATTTTAGTAAATGCATGACCTATAGTGATTTAAATGCCATAGGCAAACTTGAAGGTAATGCTAACTACCTTCTCAAGGAGGAGATTAATTCCTAGCCTGAAGTATCTAGTTTTCCTTGGCAATGCTAAATCTAGTTGTGTTCCCTCTTCCAGACACATTGGGCATTTCAGATAAATGGCATGTTGCCAATTCATCCTAAGTAGCCTGGTAGCTGGCAGAATACATGCTCAGCCAGTGTCCGCCTGCTGGGACACCAGCCGGGAGTGCTGATGAAGTGTCAGATGTATACTTCATATACATTAATCTGAAGAGAGGAAAACTCATTTTCCCATTTGCTTCCTCCATCTTTCTGTCCCTCCCCACACACATGGGTAGTTTATCAAAGAAGTCATAGTCGTCAGAAGCAGTGGGATTTGTACAGATGCTGCTTTCTGGCAAGAAAGATGGAAATTTTAGGAGGCAAAAGCAGGACCAGTGGTAACGTATTTCTTGGTAGGAAAATAAAGTTGTAAGCCCTGATGACTGGAGCTCAGAAGTGGTATATGTGGCCATCATAAGAAATATTCACCACTTTTGTGCTTTGGAGTAATGGATGGCAGCAAGTCTGTGAAAATTAGTTTCCAGTATTTTTCTCCAATTTTGTTTGATTTGAATCATGTACCTCATACATTTTGTTTGTGTAAAGGTCACATCCACATTCTCGCTCACTGAGGTCTTCTTTGACCATGTGTTTAAAAGTGTTCTCTATATTGCTTGCTACACATTCCATTTCCTCATTTTTCTTCATGCCACCTTCAAATATACCCATGTCATTTGCTTATTTTATTTACAATTGTCCCTCAGTGTCCATGCAGGACTGGGTTCCCTGGATACCTGCTTGAATACTACAGTCAGACTATGCTGGAGTCCCTTATATAAAATGTAGTGGTTGCATATAGCCTATGCAATGCTCCCATGTTCTTTAAAGCCTCTCTGCATTAATGACAATACCTAAAAACAACGTAAATGCTAGGTAACTAGTTGTTACTCAGTATAGTTTAGGGAAAAGGATGGTACATGTGCAGTATGGTCATAATTTTTTCAAATACTTTTTTTCTGTGTTTGGTTGAATTCAAGGATGCAGAACCCATGGATAAAAAGGGCCAAATATATATCTCTTACTATTCTGATGTAAGTTTCATGAAGAAGAGATTTTTTTCCCTATCTTCCAGTTATTTCTCTGGTGCCTGTCATAGTGTATGGTACATAGTAGGTGCTCATTGAACTTGATAAATGTATAAATAAATATATTTCTTTTCTGTCATTTCCAGTGCCCTAGAACTGCTTCTAGTCTGTTTACTTTCTTTTTGTTTTTAATCTGTGATAAATATTTTTTGTTTTATGTTATATAGGTTAACTGAGAAGCTATTCTTCAAGCTAGGGAGAAGCTAACTATGGAAAATGTGTTTAGGAATTGAGCTGTAATTGGTTGGAAAATGAGAGCATGGGGGGAAAGCAGAGTGGTTAAGAGCATGGGCTGCTAGAGATCAACACCAGATTCTACCATTTATTAGTCTCGGGGCTAATCGTGTGAGCCTCAGTTATCCATTTGTGAGGAGCTCATGGTTTTTATAGCCTCATGGGGTTATAAGATTATGACAACCATGTAGCACTTTATACCATGACTGTCACTCAGGAAGTGCAGTCATCAGTGTCCCTGGGGTTGGTAGGAAGACTGTTTCTTGGAGGTTGTGAGGTAGGCTTAGCTGGCATGGTCTTATCAGAGGGGGAGAAAATAAGCACTTTTCCCTCAGTTGGATTCGAGGTGGGAATTTAACCTTTCTGTCCTTCCTTGCATGATGAGGGACTGCTTGTTGTTCCTTTGTCCCTCGTCTTCACTCAAAATTAGCCTACTGAACAAACTGGAAGATATCTTTGTAGAACACATAACTTTTTTGAACAGGAAAAGTGCTTTGAAATACAGTTTTCTCACTTTTCAATATTAGGTTAAGTGGTATAATTTTCTTTTTCTTCAGTGGCTGTCTTTTGACATCGTATCCATTTCTTTTAATGGAAAAATTATATTTCATGATGTACTATAAATATTAAAACCAAAGTATTTAAACTGTAATATATTCAAAGAGCCTTGATGAATATTCATCTTTTCCATTTGTAAAAATGCATTATGAGGAGTCAGGGAAAATTCACTAAACATATGCAAAAGTGTATTTTTCCTCTTTAATTCATTCAGAATGTGGAGACATAATGTCAGCATTTATTTAGGGCACAGACTTTATTTGCAGTCATTTAATATTATATCAATACTTCATTAGCCTTATAGCTCAAAAACAAAAACCTGTTCCAAAGTCCAATTAGTTGACTCCAAGAGAGTATCTGTTAAATATTGATGTAGGAACAGTTGAATGCCCTTGGATAAATTGCTTAACAAAAGTTACAGAATATATCTATGAATTTGCATTTCTCCATGGCCATTATGACTCAATTTAAAGGCTACATAATATTCCAATGCATAGGTTTACCATAATTTATTAAACTGTTTCTCTCTTTAGGTTATTTAAAAGTGT